>PVIU01015167.1:0-49310 GCA_004026605.1 Ondatra zibethicus
CTTAGCAACACTACAATGATCTCAGTGGGTTGCATTTATAAACCTAACAACACACAGGAGTGGGGGGGGTGGGGTGCATGGATACGTATGCACATACGTGTGTGTCACAAGTATAATTAAAGAATAAGAAGCCATGAATGTGAGAAGCAGTGTGAGGACACAACCATTGGAGGAGCTGAAGGGAGGAGGGAGAGGAGGGTGTAAATATAGTATTCAAATATGAAATTCTCAATAAATAAAGAGGAAAAAACAAATACTGAGGAGCTGATGCTGTGTCAGCCACAAAGTCTGTGTCCTTATGAAGCACACAGTCTACTGGGTCAGCGGCCCCCGGTACAAGGCATGAGGCCATGATTTCATTGAGTGAGAGCATAACATAGGATGTTAGTGCACAGAAAAAGAAGATGTAGTTCTCTAAGAGATCATGACACAGAAACCCGCAGCAGGGAGGAAGAGCATCTCCAAACTCTGCTTAAACATATAGACATACACAAAAAAAAGGGAGTAAAGGAGTTGGCATCAATTAAGAGAGGGATGCGGCTTTGAATGCAAAAAGATTGTTCCAGATATGGAGGAGATGGCAAGCCAGGGAAGGTCCTGAGAGACCAAGAAGCAGGGCAGACAAGCCAGAGTGAGAGGGTAAATGTAGTCAGAATTCAAAGCTAGACAGTAAGCTGAGTCCAGGTAATGCTGGAGAAGGAGGCAGAGGGAGAAAACGCAGATGTCTCTAAGGATTCCCAACAAAAAGGGCTCTTACCAGTGCTTAACCCATGCATGGCCTGTGGTGCATATCTTCCCCATACAGCTGCTGTAAGCATTTACGAAATAAACTATGTAGCCTGTCTGGGCCGTGGTCAGCACCCAGACGTTAGTTTTTCCTTTGGTTTTTCTCAACAGTATTTATTTTAAGAAATGTGTAGTCAACAGTCTTACCCACTGGGGTTTTACTCTTCCTTTAAATTGACTTCCACACGAAATATAGGACCCTGATAGCTCACTGTGCGGCACACACTTTCACCCTGTCATTTACATGGAAATTGCTGGATCGAATAATATTATCCTGCATACAAGCTAGAGCTGTGAGATCAAGTAAACTCTGCAAACTTGGCCAGACCAGAAGATTCAACAGATGCCACCACCATCAATTAGAAGCCACAATGACTTGAGACATCTTTTCAGAACAAGACATCTGTCCTAATGGTACTATTGAAACTCTTGTGACAGAGAGAACATGCCACGGAGTAATGTGTTTAACTGGTGTCATTCTTCCTAAATGAGTTGGCAGAACTGGGTGCTGAGTGCCTTTGAGATAAGGAACTGCCCCATCCTCCTGTGTGGTTTCTCAAGTTCTCAGGTGTGCATATAGAATATGAGAAAATTCCCTTTCACTTATTTATCAGATATGACATCAAGAAACTTCAGTTCACCATTCTACAAGGAGATACCTAACTCTGACCTTGTCCCTAAGATTTTATTTTCATCCAATATTCCTGCTGTTACTACCTTGTTGGGCCTGGGTAGTGTTGAATTAGGAGAGGTAAATATTTTCCATACTTTGACTAAACATGGATGATAGATTCTCCTCTTATAGCCCATAGAATAACTAGCACATTCCTGGTCTGGACTCTCTAATTTTGTTAAGGAGAATATTGTTTCATATCAAAATTACTTATGTTTCTCCTGCTTGACTGTTGTCTCTTGGAGGCCTGTTCTTTTCTGAAGGGGAAACAGAGGGGGAATGGATCTGGGGAAGGGAGGAGGTGTGGGTAGCTGGGAAGAGTGGAGAGAGGAGAAACTGTGATGGGGATGTATTGTATGAGAAAAAAAGTCCATTTTCAATTTAAAATACACAAAATATATTGATATTAAAATAAATAATACTGCATTGGTCAGACTTCATATCACTGTGACCAGATCCCAAAAGAAATCCACTTAAGGAAATAGGGATTTTTTGTGGTTCATGAATACAGAATTTTAGCCTCTAGTCCTCAGTTCTTTTGATGCTGGGACTATGGTGGGACCGACCATCGTGGCAGCCATTGCAAAGGGAGAGAGTAGATAATCTGGTTTACTGAGGATGGCCTAGTCAGCGCTATCTACTTGTAGTAAGGAGGCTGCTTGTAGGAGGAGGCCACTTGTTCATCCCGGCCACTCAGAACCAAAATAACCACACAGAAACTATATTATTTAAATCACTGCTTGGCCCATTAGCTCTAGTTTCTTATTGACTAACTCTTACATATTAATTTAATCCATTTCTATTAGTCTGTGATTCGCCACGTGGCTGTGGTTTACCGGGTAAAGTTCTGTCTGTCTCCGGAGGGGCTCCATGGCTTCTCTCTGACTCCGCTCTTCTTCCTCGCAGCATTCAGCTTAGTTTCCCCCGCCTATCTAAGTTCTGCCCTGCTACAGGTCCAAAGCATTTTCTTTATTCATGAATGGTAATCACAGCATACAGAAGGAAATCCCACATCATCTATTGGCTCCATGTCCATGGAGGAAATTATTCATTTTTTTAAATCTGCCTGTATTCTCAATACTAGGGATTTCATCCCAGGTCTATATTTCCTACTGGAAAGTGGATTCAGCAGGAAAACTCACATCTTCCCTGCTTGCTGAGAAGCCTGCCTTATCCTTCGCTGGCTGAAGGGACTGACACTCATGGGAAGATTCACCTCCATTCACTCCAGAGGTTGATGTTATATGTTGACGGCTCAAAAAGTTCACACTCTCTAAACAAATCTAGAAATGTGAGATCCACACGTGTAGCAACAGAATGTTCAAGATCTATTCCCCAAACTCAAGCCATCTCAAAACACGAAAGGAAGTTGTGCCAAAGAAGATAGTACTTGCACTTCTAACACTCACTAGCCATTCTTTTATGCTACATTTTTAAAAACAGAGATTTTAATAACCACAGTTATGCCCATTTTAACATTTTTTTTAATAATTATTAAAGTATTGCAGACCTCTTTCTTCTGGCCTCCTAGTAGCTTATTTAGTGGCCTGGTAGCAGAACAGCAGTGAGACAAAACACTATGTTCCTGCCCCACCTTTTCCAATGAACTATTGTATGTGTACATAATCATGGATGTCAAATATGTGTCCTGTGTGTGTGTGGATGGGAGACGGTGTTGGTTATCAATTGTAAGAATCCATACATCGGGGGCTGGAGAGATGGCTCAGAGGTTAAGAGCACTGACTGCTCTTCCAGAGGTCCTGAGTTCAATTCCCAGCAACCACATGGTGGCTCACAGCTGTCTATAATGAGATTTGGTGCCCTCTTCTGGCATGCAAGCATACATGGAAGGAATGTTGTATACATAATAAATAAATAAATCAAAAAAAGAATCCATACATCTTGGGTACTTGGAGTATTTGTTTTGTTTTTATTGTTTTGAGACCGAGACTTCAACAGCACTGGAGCTCACCAAATAGACTAGGCTGACTGACCAGTGAGCCCTGGGGATGTGCCCATCTCTTTGTTCCCAGCACTGAGATTAAAAGCACAGCCTTGCAAGCCCAGATTTCTTTGTATGAGTTCTTGGGATCCAGATCAGATCCTCATGCTGTGCAGCACGCACTATTCCATCCAAGCCTTATCCCAGCTCCTTTTTACTGCTACACTGCAATCCTTTCCTACACAGTTGTAGCTTTTCACACACCGATGACTATGTCTTAAATTTCCTATGGAAGACATTTTCCCAACTTGCTGGCTCCTCAGCATCTCAACTCACCCCTGTATTTAGAGAATTCTGCCTGTGCTTTACTATAGAACTGAGGAAGGCAGATACGCGTTTTCCCAGCATCCCCTACAGCCATGGCATGAACTCATGTCTCAGGCTCTATCAGCCATGTGCACCCATCACAGACTTTGAAACAGGATCCAGTGATGCCTCAAAGGGAGACTAGTTTTTGCAGCAACTGAGGTTTTAGCAGGTTAAACCCTCCAGACAGAAATACAGTAATAGAAGGCAAAGAATTCAGTGCTGTGGCTTCTCCCACCGCACCAGCTCTAGACTGGGATGCTGATCTTTGTTTCTGCCTGCATAAACAGTGCTTTGCTTGTAAAACTCTTTTTCTGTTTAAATCGACCCAAACCAATGCCTGGAGCGTCCAGCTAAGAGTTGTCAGTGTGCTTTCTGTGTCTAAAGAACCAATTCAAAGCTTCCATCAGCAGCAGATGAGTGAACAAGGAAGGCAATCACTCATTAACTAGTGCTGGTCTCATTCTCACGCCCAGGAGAAATGGAGCTCTGAAAACAGACAGGTCAGCTTATGAATCCAAACCAACTTCTGTCAGAGAAAAACACCTTTCCAGGTGATTTTACCCATCCATCTGACACGAACACCGTGTACCTAAGGAGAACTGTGAAAATTCTGAAGCCTAATGATAGTGTTTAAAGCATGATGGGAAAAACCACAGAGACAGCTGACCTGAGCTAGTGGGAGCTCACGGACTGTGGACCAACAACTGGGGAAACTGCATGGGACTGAAAAAGACCCTCTGAAAGTGGGTGATAGTTATGTGGCTTGATCTGTCAGGGAGGTCCCTGGCAGTGGCACCAGAACCTATCTCAGGTGCATGAACTGGCTTTTGGGGGCTCATCCCTATGGTAGGATACCTTGCTCAGCCTTGATTGGGGTGGGAGGGGGGCTTGATCCTGCCTCAAGTTGTATCCCAGACCTTGTTGACTCCCCAAGGAAGGCCTTATCCCCTCTGAGGAGAGGATGGGGAGGAGCTGAGGGGGGAGAAGAGTAGGGAAGGGGAACTGGGGTTGGTGTGTAAAATAAAAAGTAAGTGTTTTAATAAAAACATGAAAAAAAATTTCCTGATGGTGGTGCAAGCCTTTAATCCCAGCACTCAGGAGGCAAAGGCAGGTGGATCTCTGTGAGTTGGAGGCCAGCCTGGTCTACAAGAGCTAGTTCCAGGACAGCCAGGGCTGTTGCACAGAGAAACCCTGTCTCGAAAAACCAAACACACACACACACAAAACCAAAAAAAAAAAACAAAGAAAAGAACAAAAAAATAAACAAAGAAGGGAAGAAAGAAAATGTGCTTCCACTTTTTAAAGGTATTTTATTTCATTTGTGTGTATGTTCTCTGTGTGTCTGTCTGTAGGTGGATATGTTCTTGTGGGTGATAGTGCTCTAGGAGGCCAGAGGAAGGCTTTCAATCCCATGGAACTGGCGTCACAGACAGTTGTGAGCTTCCATGTGTGGTTGCTGGGAACCAAACTCAGGACCTCTGAAAGAGCAACAAGTGCTCTTACCCTCTGAACCATCTCTCCAGCCCCATGCTTCCCACTTAATTTATTTAAATTAAATTTGTGCGTGTGTGTGCATGTGTGTATGTGTATGTGTGTGTGTATGAGCAAACCACAATGCATGTAGAGATCAGGTGACAACTTGCAGACAGTTCTCTTCTACTACGTAGATGCCAGGCATTGAAGTCAGATCATCAGGTTTGGCATCAAGTAGCCCTAACCACTGAACCCTCTTGCCAGTTTTGATTTTCCCCCCCTTTTTTTTAACAGTGTATCCCAATTGTCCTAGAACTCACTGTGTAGACACAGCTGTCCTCAAGCTTACAGAGGTTCATCTGTCTCTGACTCCACTGTGCTGAAATAACAGGCAGGACCCACCAAGCCCAGCTACTTTATACCTTTAAAAGGTTGAACTCTATCACTAAAGAGGTTCTGTTCAAGAGAATATTTTAAACTTCAGGTTTACGGACACTTTTACTGAGAACTTTTTGCCATTAATATTTTGTTTACTCTCTGAAAGTTTGATATGTGTATATAATATATCTTAAACATATCCAACCCTAACTCCCTCTTTCCACTCTCTACAGCCCCCCCAACAACATGTCTTCTTTTTAACCCCCGATTTAAATTAGTGCTGCTTGCATCCACATGAGTGGCCTCCAGCAGCAATGCCACTGGAGAAAAAAATGATCCTCTTTTGCCCACATCTCACCAATTGCCAATAGCGCCTCAATGGAGGGGGTGGGGCCTTCTCAGTCCCTCTGAATCCTTGCTAGAAAGTTGACCAGCCCGATCTCTCACAGCTCTTGTTCAGGGAACAAGATGCCAGTTCAGGAGTGCAATGGGCACGTTATATCCACAAGAAAGCACGCTCCACAGTATTTCTCCCCAGCCACTGGCTCCTACACTCTTTCCAAGATATTCCCTGAGTCTTCAGGGGATTTGTATAGCTTGTTACGAATGAGTATTCAACGGTAGCCTTTGATCAGTGATGAGTCTCCACTTTAACTTTTGCCCATGACCAGAAGCTTTCCTGACCAAGCTGAGATCGGCCTGGGTACAAATGTAAGTATTTAGGAAGGCTGTTGGATGTGTCCATTTAGCAAAATAACAATAGTAGATACAAATACACACACACACACACACACACACACACACACACACACACACACACACTTATGACCTCCCCGGCCATGGGATTTTGATAATATTTACAGTACCAGGTGTGAATTTTCTCCAGTGGAACCACCCTTAAACCCAACCAGAAAGCGGGTGGTTACCGCTATAATAATAATTCTGCTATTGCTCCAGTATGCACACCTCGCCAGGCTAGAAGCATGCAGGGTCCAACCACTGGGTAAGTCCATTAGCGTCTTCTCTCGCCGGCAGCCTGCATTTCAGCTGTTAGCACTTTGAAACCCAGCCAGATGGGAGCAAATTTCCAGGTTTCCAGGTCAGTTGCAACTTGATTTCTCTGTGTCCCACAATCAATGTGAGCTTTGTCTTCAGCACAGGGTCTAGATATGGTGGACAGCTGAGAGCAAAGGCAGTATCCTGCGTAAGCTTATTTTAAAATTCCATCTGTGTATTTATGGGTTCATATATAATATATATTATACATATGTATGGGTGGGTATACATTCATGTGTATGTATGTATGTGGTGTGGAGACCAGAGGTCAATCTCAGGTCTCTTGCTAGCAATCTTGTGCTTTTCACATTCAACCCTATAGGTTCACTCTCTCTGCTTCCCCAGTACTGAGGTTATACGTGCACGCCTTGACTTTATACCAGACTTTATACCTCAGTGCTATGACCAAACTCAGATCCTCAGTTTCACACCAAGCATTTTTACTGACTGAGCTATCCCCCTGGCCCCACAATTTTTTTAATATTTTGTAGAGTGGCAATAGCAATTTCCAAACATATTAGTGTTATCCAATCTATCAGTCACAGAGGCAAGACCAAGAGAATCAGGTTGGCTTTCTCAAGCGATGAGAAATCAGTCTTTTCTCAAAGAGAGAACAGGGCCAGCCACTTTTCAACACTGCTTCCCCCTCAAGTTATCTGGCAACTCTGGTTTCAAGATGCGGAGGATAGAAACACCTTCAGGGATATGCACTCCTCAAGTTATCTGGGGAAGCTTGTCTTCGTGGTGCGGAGGAGGGAAACACGTGAGATAGCCTCGGAGTAAACTGAGGGACATACCTCATCCTATTGCCACCAAGATATAAAGACACAGTACTGGGCAATGATGTACAAATGGATTAACAACTAGACCCTTGTCTTAGGCAATATGAATTCAAGTACAGGCTACTCACCAGCCAGAGAAATAACAGACCCTTAAATTACATAGTTGTGGGTGAAGACAGAGTTTTTCAAGCCTGGCTCCCAGTCAGGGTACAAAATGTGCTGAGACATAAAAAGAGCTCCATGCTGATGGGAATGTTCATCCAGAGAATCTAAAAACAGTCAACTACTGAACTATGGATGCCCAAGGAGTTTTTTGTTGTTGTTGTTGTTGTTGTTGTTTTTTCTTTGCTTTGCTTTGCTATAAGTGAATTGCAGGCCAAAATAATCCATTAAGCTACCAATAGAGAAATCCTATTTGTAACTCAGTAGGGTAAATTAAATTTATCCTGCTAATCAATTCAAGCAAAGTTAAAGTCCCCATCATTAGCTTAGTATCAAAGAATGTACAATTGATTAGTTATGTCTGCCACAGCTTTCAAAGTAGGAAATAATAGTATGAACGCCATGGACTTCCAGGCGGTTTTCTTGTATTATTGTGTTAATTAGGCATCATCTAATTTCCAGACCTTTGTATTGAATTCTCCATCCTTGGAGATGCTGAAGTTATTTCCTTATGTTTCTCATGTGCTATTTATAATATTTCACTCTTTATCGTTTACATGTGTCTGCTTTTCCCCTTCTAAGCCATTCATCCCCCAGGGCTGGAAACCATGTTTTATTTATAGTTGAATTCCTTTCCAATCCTAATAAATGAAATCTTCTGTCCATCATTTGCTTATTCTCTAATTCAGCAGCAAATACTGACCATTGTTATGGTCAAGATGTGGTAGTATTCTCACCCAATATATATGCTGGAATCTAATACGGGATGTGAAAAGTATTGAAAATTAAGTTCTGAGGAATTATTAAGCAATAAGGTCTCTACTTTTACAAAAGGAATCAATGTCCTCAAAGAAGGAACCCTTTTCTGTTTTACTCGTCTTTTGCTTTTGCTTGATTTTTGGGGTTTTTTTGTGCTTTGTGAGGGTGTTGTTTCTTATTTGATTGTTGAGGGGGGACACAAAAGTCACAAATTTGAGCAGGTGGAGAGGTAGAGAGATCTGGGAGGAATTAGGGGAGGGAGAAACATGACCAAAATATATTGTATGAAAACATTTTTTAGAAAGAACAATAAAATGCCAAAATAAGATATCTAAGGGAACTCTTCTGCCCACAGATAGATGTTAACAACTATGAGGAACAGGCCCTTGATCATAGACTTCACAGGCCCCAGAACCATACACAACACATTTCAATTGGTTGTAAAGAACCTGGTCTAAGGGTAAGGTGTTTTGTAGAGCAGGTTGAAATGACTACATCTACTCAGTGGGAGCTGGCTAGATTTTGGAATGCAGCCATAAGTAAGAGCTGGTCCACATCTTCAGTGATCTTGGCCTTATGAATGATTTGAAGGGATGCAAAGAAACATATCCTGTTCCCTGATGGTATGGTCTACACCAATGCATTGATGATGTCCTTCAGGGGAAGTTCTATGTTTATAACCTCTGAAACAAACTTCTATACCTGGTACATGCTGACATTATACCAGGATGATAAGCAAGGTCAGGAGAATCAGAGAAGTCAAAGGGCTTTCCCAGAGCTTCCAGAATAGATAAATTACCTTTTTTTTAAGTAGCCATGAAACAAATACAGATGTTTTGCACAGTGCTGAGAACTAATATCTGATCTTTGAGAATCAGCCCAGCTTCAAACTTGCAGCAAGAGCAGTCATGTTTACCATAGACTAAATAATAATCCCACAAAGATGCCAAGTCCCAGTTTCTAGAACCTGTGAATGGATGAGCTTGTACCAGAAGAGGGATTAAGTTTGCACATTAAAACCAAGTTGTACGTCAGTTGACTTCCAGATACTAAACAAATCTCTGAATTTTCCAAATGGGCCCAGGGTAATCACAGTCACTCTGTACATGGTAGGAAAAAGGACTGCAGAGAATCAGAGAGATAACAGTTGAAGATGAGCCCAACCAGACATGATGGCTTTGAAGGCGGAGGAGGGGACCACTGCCAAGGAATGCAGGCGCCCCTAAAAGTTAGAAAGGAAAGGAAATGGATTTCCCCCAGAGCCTCCAAGAGGAACACAGCCCTGCCAACACCTTCGCTTTAGCCCTCTGACTTCTAGAACTATTGGGAAATAGGAAAATGTGTTTTGTTTTAAAACCACTAAGTTTGTGATAATTTATTACAAAAAGCAATCAATAGAAATCTCATACAGGATTGTTGTATACAAGCCAGTTTCAACATATGCTTTTACACTGTGTGAGTGTGTGTGTGTGCGCATGTGTGTTTTAAATGGGCTCGATACGTGGTATGTGTTAAATAAGCAACTAAACCAGGTGTGTGTGCAGTAAATAAGTTATTATACTTGTGTGTGCCTTATTAAAAAGGAAGCTCTTCTGCACTAGAGAGTAACCATCTGTATTAGTTACTGTCTCCTCTCGCTCAGAAATATCACACACTGACATTTGTTTCTTGTTTGTTTGTTCATGCGTCATTTGGTATACTGTAATTTAAGCACTTTCTAGCCTGTCTTACACTCTGACAGCAGTATAAAGACAAAAGCAAACCCCCTTCACAGAAAGTAGATCTCTACCTTAACTACAAATGAAAGTCACCTGGGGAGAATTTCAAAGGTTCAGATATCCGGGCCCCACATTTTAGACCAGATGCTCTTACACTTTCCCGCTCACAGCTCCCCTTTGCCAAAGACATCTGAAAGAAGCCCCAGAGAAAAGCATATAAAACAGGCCTAAAAGAAATCATTTTATTAATCTGTCTTCAAGCAATTCCTTATCACACACATAATGATGTATTTTCAAAAGAGAGCAAATGTATGCACTAATGAGAGGGGGTATGCTTTTGTGCAATGAATGCAGTCTTGTCTGAGTATCTGATAGTTCAGATGCAAAGCACCTTTAAGGCTCTTTAGAGTTGATTGATATTTTGTCTTTACTATCAACAATGCCAAGATCAGCATTTTACAATAGCACTTAGTACAGACAACAGGAGCCCGTTCAGGGCCACTTTGGAAATTGTTGAAAAATCTGTCCTCCTCCCAGGCCAACAAGCAGCTCATAGTTTTGTTTTGATGAACTGCAAGGCAGTAACTCAAATAGCAATTTTTAATAATCAAACGTTCTAACACAACACAGTGGAGAGATATCCTGGTTTGACACATGCTGAGCGATGACGGTAGGGAACTGGGGAAAATCTCTGACTCCCCTAATTAAAGCATTATGTTTCTGTAAGAGCAGAAACCTTTGTGTGTATAGCTTTTATAAAACACTGTGGTTCAGAAGCATGCACAGTGTTGGATCTGAGCTGTGTGGCGCAAGCAGCCTTGGCTGACATGACATGCCATGCTCAGGGCAGAGTGCACATGCTGTGTGTTCAGGGCCAAGGCTGTAGTGAGGTCACATGATGAGTGAAAACTGCTGGAACACTCTAATTCCTTACATGTTCGATCTTCAGTTAAGGTTTTGCCATTGTATCTTTGGAAACATTCAACTATGGACAACTTTTTTGCAAGTTCAGTCACCCAACTCCAAATGGAGTGGAGACCCACCACTTAAGAAACTAGGTCTTACACAGATTCACTAGGACAGGAAGTGTCAAGCACCCATCTTCCTTCATGAAGAATGTAATTATGGGCTGGTGAGATTGCTCAGCAGGCAAAGGCACCTGCCACCAAGCCCCATGGCCCGAGTTAAATCCCTGGGACCTACATACTTGGTAGAAGGAGAAACTGAGCTTAGCTCCCCAAGACTCCCATGACTCCCACAAGTTGTCCTCAGACTCCACATGAGCCCTATGGCGTGCACACTGCCACATATGTGTGTATACACATGAACATAAAATAAACATGTAGAAAAAAGGAAATTCTAAGATGCATTGAGAGTTGTGAGAACACACACAAAAGCTACAAGTTGTCCTTGTACAGTAGAAAGGAAAAGTACCTTAGTGGCTCAGACCAAGTCCAGCATCCTTTGTCCTGAATCTACCTGTGTCAACCAGAACCGTGACCAGAACCTCTCAGCTCCTTCTAGTTATTGTGTGGGTTTCCCCTCTGTATGCTGTGAATACCATTGGTTAATAAAGAAGCTACTTTCAGCCAATGGCTTAACAGAATATAGCCAGACTGGAAGAGATATATATAGAGAGAGTATGCACAGACAGAGAGAAACCATGGAGCTGCCAGAGGAGAAAGACGCAAGCCGCCAGACAGAACCTTGTGGGTAGGCCACGAGCCTTGTGTTAAAATATAAAATAATAGAAATGGGTTAATTTTAGATATAAGAGTTAGCCAGAAATTTGCTTAAGCTATTGGTCAATCAGTATTGCAATTAATACAGATTTCTGTATGATTATTTCAGGTCTGGGCAGCCAGGAACAACAAGCAGCCTCCTGCAACAATTATGTTATTTATTTATTTATTTATTTATTTATTTATTTATTTATTTATTTATTTATTTTGGTTGTAGAAGACTCTATAGATAAATAAAACAGACACAGAATTCTCATAGATAGATGAAAATAGAGAACTTATGGTGTAGGAGGTCCTTCTCTCTATGTGTTGCTTTTATTGGTTAATGAATAAAGAACTGGCTTGGCCTATAGCATGGGAGGAAGAAGGAGGAATCAGAGAGATGCAATGGAGTTGCCACCAGAGATAGATATACTGAAACTTTGCTGGTAGGCCATGACCTTACAGTGATATACAGATTAATAGAAATGGGTTAAATTAAGATGTATTAATTTAATAAGAAGCTAGAGCTAATGGGCCAAGCAGTGATTTAATGAATACAGTTTCTGTGTGATTACTTCGGGCCTAAGCTACGGGCCAGGAAGAACAAGCGGCCTCCATGCAGCAAACTTAGAATATCTCTGATTCCTGAGTTCCGTCATTTCCTAACCTGGAGGTCCACAGAGCTAAGCTGGCCTGGAGCTGTCATTTAGAGAAGTCTTTCCCCAGAAATACTTCACCAACCACCCAACTGTTATGGCTTAAGTGGATGCAGTCCACTGTGGCCTGGAAGGCAGCTGGCTGAGGCTCGGTGCAGGATGGCAGGAGCTTGCTATACCTGCAAGGATCAGAAAATAGAAAAGTTGGGGGGGGGGACCAGGGCCGATCTATAATTCTCATATCCTTCCTGCTAGCAGCCAACTTCCTCCCACTATACCTGACCTTAAAAAATTCCTCAAACTTCCAAAACATCACTGCTACCTGCAAATGAAGTGCTGAAACACACAAACATGGAACAGGACATTTTATGTCTAAATTGTAAGGGATATTCATAGGTAGGGAAAAAACAATTGTGAACCCAACACCTCTTCAAGTCTTTGACTAATGAATTAGATTGGCAATGAGAGCCTGTCATTCAAGAGATTCCGTTTGGAAACTGCAATCCTTCCTGTGAAAAATGCATAGCAGAAGCCACAGAACACAATGCAATTTTCAGAGATTAAATAAGGTACCAGCATCTCTCCAAGTCCTCTTTGGCCAACTAGGGTTCTGCTGACTCATGCAAGCTGGTAGATTCCCACGTCGGAGTACCTATTCCGGTCAGCTTAAGAACTTCCTCTGCCCTCATAGACATCAGTTCTGGGAAGAGGACAATGATGGGACCTGGTACAGAAATGTCCTGAAGCATGGGTGTGCTCGCATGGACTCCCAAATGGTCTTCAAGACTGGTATGCCCTGGTTGCCCATTACAGAACTAAGCCCATGAGTGTCCCTCTTGATAGCCTTTCTCCCTCTGCTACCCCTACCCCTTTGTCCTCACCTGAAAAACCGTGGTTCAACTCCCTCCGTTAAACTCGTCACCATCATCTCTGTGCCAAGGTCTGCTTGGACAAGACAGTAGCAGCAAGCTACTCACCAAGCATAAGAAAAACCTAATGTTAAGGTCTACTTCAGACCTGCATGGACAATTGATGTTCATTTACAAAGTCAGACCGTAGATCAGGAACCCAAGTTTTAAGATCTTGAGATGAAACAGCCAAATTCTTCCAAAACCAAAATAAGTTGTTTTTCCTGCTTTCTAATCTTTTAAAAATAAGGAAAAGTAGATGTGTTGGAGACGAAACAACTTGCTTTCTCTTCAGGGAGTAAGCAGGGTTTCTCCACCTGTGTGCCCTTTGGTGAACAGCCATGGTGATCAGGTGTGTACTGTTGCTAAATTTTTTCTTTCTGGATAAGCAGGAAGTAAACACTTAAGAGTGCTGAACTCGGGCTTTCTGGACAGGCTGTGTACGTCTGTTAGTCTGGACAGGTGGTGTACATCTATAAGTCTGGATAGGCCATGTATGTCTGTAAGTCTGGACAGGCCGTGTACGTCTGTAAGTCTGAGGTGACTTCTAGCTGCCAATTTTTTTCTTAACTGTGGATAAATTTGCTCAGGAAATTAGCTGCTGATAGCAGGGGATGAAAACCCAGCTAGAATTTAAAGTTTGGCTGAAGGATCTCAAACTGCTTTTCAGAAATGTGGGACTTAGTAAAACCTAACACTTTTTATCCAATAACTAACCCCTTGAATTACCAAATGCCCAAATTACAAGGGAATTTTAAAAGCATGGGGTGACATCCAGCAGGTAGGATATTCTGATTGCTCTAGTGAGAAACAGCTTCAAGAAATTCACCTTGGAGTGTGCATACCTCTGCAGATAGGCAGTGGGGGATGTTGACACTTGAAATCCATGGAGAAAAGTCTATGGGAAAAAAAGAAGGAGCCCCTTGGGGCTTAAGAGAGTTGAGAAGGAGAGAAATACCTATTGAGGTACAGAACCACAGTCACTTCCTTTGCCCTCCAAAGAGACCCATGGAGTCGAAGCACTTTGGGGCAGCAGTGGAGATTGCTGTTACAAAAAGATGAGTAAGTTATTTGACATTGTCTTCTCTGCCCTCAGGATTGAAAAGCTGGCTGAAGGTGCTGGAGAGATGGATGGTGGTTAAGAGCATGTGCTGCTCTTGAGGAGGATCCGAGTTCAGTTCCCAGCACCCACACTACGTGGCTCACCACCTCCTATAACTCCAGCCCCAGAAGGATCTCATTCCTCTGGCCTCCATGGGCACCTGCACACATGCGCACATGCCCACACACAGGCACATACACACAAACACACACATACCCACATATAGAGAGACACGCACATAACCCCACACACAGAGAGACACATACCTACACACATACATGCAGAAAATTAAAAGTAATTATAAATCATTTTGTAAAAAACATGTGGCTGAATGCACACATTGTATCCTAGAAAACATAACTATAGTTGACCGTTTCTTACCAAATGTCACAATAGCCTAACAGTCCACTATAGGGGATATTGTTTTTGTACCCCCAAGAAATGTGACTTGTCTCTCATCTCTAATTAGCAGTTTGTGCCTCGGCTTTTATTGGGTCCATTGCTTGAGCCCCTATTGTTCGGGAGTCTGGAAATCAATCCTAGCTAAATGAGCAAAGCAACTGACTCTCTCCAACTGTAGTGCTGAAATAATTTAGTTCTGAAGGACAGAGTGTTCAGTCAAATATAGTGGTCTTCATCTTCTTTGTCCTCTTGCCATGGGTCCCCATAAGGGACAATACTAGATTTCCCCCACATTTTCTTTAAATGTGTTTTTATTGATTTGTTTATTTTAGTGTGTGTGTGTGTGTGTGTGTGTGTGTGTGTGTGTGTGTGCATATGCACACACGCACATACTGTTTTGGGGTTCATGGGTAAGGGTGGTTATCTAGGGGCACTACAAAGTTCATTCCACAAACTTTATTAGAACAGAAAAACATCAAGGTGGTGGGAGGCTTCCCTGAAGCTGGAAGTCCACCTCATGATGCTATTTGTAACAGTTGTGATCCTCTCTAGATGGGGAGAAAAAGACCAAAAGGCCTAGAGAAAAGAGCAGCCTTTCTTAAAGGGTTCAATCTGTGTTTTCCAGATCATTCCAGATTCCCTTGACCCTCCTTCAGTACCACAGTGTACAAAGATAAGTCAGAAGACAACTTTAGGGGTTCTGCTCTCTCTTTCTCTCACGGGTTCTGGGAATCAAACTCAGACTGTCGTCTTTATCCTCTGAACTGTCTTGCCTGTCCCCACTCAACCGTTCCATCAGACAAGCCACCTTCCCACAGAAATTCCAGGTATCCCATGTGATACCCATAACCCTGTGAGTGTTAAACATTCCCTGAGGATTGCACAAGAATTCTGTCTTAGTTGGAGTTCCCTGGGGAAATGGAAGCAATGGCATACACAGAGGTACCTAAAAAGGTAAGTATGAGGATGGTCGGGTTTCTGTTTCTTAGGAAGCCTGAGAAGTCCGACATTCTGCTGCTGTCTGCCAACTGGATGCCCAGAAAAGCTGATGGTTGTTCTCTGATCAAACCTAAAAGCCTGAGAAGAACCAATGGACAAATGATGTGTCCAAGTCTCATTGTCCATGCCTGGAATCCAGGAGAACCAATATTTGAACAAAGATGATGTCTCAGTTCAAGCCCTTACCTCCACCCTTTTGCTCCAATATGGAGCTCAGAAGATTGGCTGATGCCCAGCCCAAAGGGTGAGAGTGGCTTTTCTCCTCAGTCTAGCCATCCAAATGTTATTTATTCTAGCAATATTCTCCCAAACCTGCCCCGGAACAATGTTTTACAAGCTATCTGGGATTCTGCTAACCCAACCAAGTTAATACATAAAACTAACCATCGCAATTTCTTACAAACTACACTTTGGAGGAGTGGTAGAATCTTGGGATCTGTCACTAGAGTGCAGAATCCCCCATTCAGCTCACTTCTTTGGACCAGAAACACTGAAGGGTGAGAGGGATAAAGGATGAAACCATTATCATAGGGGACACAAAGGCTAACATGAACTTTGTACCGTGGCTGATGGCATGGAATCATGCACATACAACACACATGTAGGAAGCTATAAGAAAAGATGCCTGCGCCACATGGTGCAAAGAAGTTAGAGTTTTTCCCTGGGTTGTGGAAATCATAAAGAGGAGGCAAGTACTAGGGTATGAGAAAAAACAATGGCATCCTACAGAAAAATAACATAACCTGAAGGAGAAGACACTTGCATTGAAGAGTAACAATGATGGAAATGCTGACGGAGACAATGGCTGCAGTTCCCACCTGGTAAAAAGGCGGTGTTAGACACTTCACTAAATTATCTGTTTGATTTTCTGGATTTGTATTCTAGAAAGATATTCTCATCTCCATGGTCTTCTTTCAAGAGTAAACTGAGGATTGTAGACAACTCATCCTCTGCCCTAGTAGCACACATAGTAATTGGTAGCTTGGGGGTCCAAACCCAGATTACCCTCCAAAAGTTATAATCACTTCATGTGGAATACAATCTTTCAAATGCTGGGTAAGTTGTGATGGGAGTTGCAGGGCCCTCAACCTAGAGATCCCCTCCTTAATGGGAGGTTCTCTGAGAAGGAAGTCCCAAGGGTAAATGATCCACCAAAGGAAAAAAATCCCCCAACTGCACGGAAACCCTGACTTTCAACACCCGGAGTTCCACATATAACCAAGCCAGGAAAACAGCAAGCAGTGGCCTGCTATACTGTCTCAGAATATTCCTTACTTTTCTATTCTGTAATAAAACACCATGACCAAGGCAACTAATAAAACAACGTGTTTAATTGTCGTTATGGTTTCAGAGGGTTAGAGTCCATGATGGTGAAGGAATGACATTGCTGCAGGAACAGTTGAGAGCTCACATCTTGATCCAAAGGAAGCAAGAGAACACAATGGGAATGGTGCTAGTCTTTTGACATTTCAAAGCCCATTCCAGTGACACACATCACCTCCTCCAACAAGGTCATACCTCCTGATCCTTCCCAAACAGTTTCACCAACCGGAGACCAAGTTTTCAAACAGAAGAGCTATAGAGGTCATTCTCATTTGAGCCACCATACAAATCAACTACAACAGAAACTTTTGACAGCCCTTCCCTGATTGGTTCTAATTCTCACTTAATTTGCATCCCCACATTTGTCCAATCATGACCTAGCTGGAATAACATAAATTCAGAGTCTTTAGGGCTACAGAAATCTCACAAAAGAGAATGAAAGGGAAGACTAGCAGAGGTAGATTCAGTGGAAGCTCCCAGTACCCAGGGCTTCCACTTTGGGCAAGGAGTTTGCTTAACGCCAGCCTTCAGGAGTTGACCAACAAGTTGACCAATGACTGCAAGCAGGGGGACTCACAGGGGCCTCAGCCTCCAATTCCACACTCTTTGAGTTGGAAAGAGAATGTGTCCCCACAGCTGCTTCCAGAAACTGACCCACTATTCCTGTTGCTTTTGTCAGGATGCTACCTTCTACAGACTTTCTCCCCAAGGGACCACTGTTGACACTTGTCTCAGAGAGGTCCTGCTTCTCAGAGCCTGAACATCCCTCAGCTACAGTTCCACTAGGGCAGAAAATTCAACCCTGCTCTAGGTGAACTCTCGAATGGCACTCTGTTTAGTTGTTTAATTTATTTTAAGTTGTCAATTCTAAGTGAGTAATGAAGCACCTCGATGATAATCCTTGAGCTCTCCCATTGCACTCTGGGGAGGAAAGTGGACAAGAATCTGATTGGAGATAAGGGATGGCCTCCACTGACAGCTATAGAATAGTTAGAGAATATATGTGTGTCTTTGTAGAGACAAAACGAAAGGAAGATAGTGAAAGAAGTCCACCATGTTTCTCTAATTGTTTGACCTAGAGGAGTAGAAAAGGCTGTGAACATGTTCTATGGTTGCTTTGTATCCTTTCTCCTAAGTCTGTCACTTCAGCTGAGGACTCAACATTACTGCCAAGGATATATGTATTCTTATGCACCCTGGACTTCATCTTCAGACAGAATAAATTGCACACAGAAAAATCTATTTCCAGGCTGTGGATGTAACTCAGTTTGCAGAGTGCTCATCTAGCACATACAGAGCCTTGGGTTTGATCACCAGTACCACATAAATAAGGTGTGGTAGCACACACATATAATCCGAGCACTTGAAGGCTAGAGACAGGAGGCTCAGAAGTTCAAGATGGGCCTGGGATACCTGAGACCCTATCAAAAGTGACATTTCTGTGGATAGTCATATACCAACATGTGCTAAAATGTCATTAAATTCATAGATATTTATTGTTATGCATTTTCCCAACCCAGGGATGTTTAAGGTATAATTAGAATCATGTGGGATAGATGTTCTGTCATTAAAAAGAGATTCTCGGCCTTATGATCCAGAAATCCCATTCCTAGTTATTTACTCAGCAGAAATTCATCAATAAGAGTATTAAACAAAACAACCATAGCATATTCATAATTTTCCAAAGTGGAACTTCTTCCAAATGTCAGTGTAAGTCGAGAGAATAAATACAAGTGTACAGTCATATTGTTGAATGCCTCACAGCAACAAAAATCAACAGTTTACAACTCTGCACACCAGGATGAACTCACAAGTGTGATGGCACAGAGTGCAGAGGCCAGAAACATTAAGCAACACCCTGATGTAATTCTATTTATTTCATATTCAAGCATAACAAATCAGTGCTATTAGAAGACAAAAGTTGTCCTGAGGAGTCCAAGGGGGAAGGGAGGGAGTGAATAGATGGGGCTTCTGGAGAGGAGGGAGGCCCAGAGAACTGGGGAAGTAAATGACTTCAAACGCTTAAAAAATACAAAAGATAGAAGACTCACAATCAGGCTATGTAAGCAGTAACCATTGCTGAGGAGAAGGTCCCTGGTGGGGCTCCATGCACGTCTGGCAGGGAGCTCCAAAGTTATAACTTTGGGTGATTTGTCAACCCTGTGGCTTTTGAGTAATGCAACCCAACCGCCTTTGGGTAATTCACGATCCTATGAGTAACCCCAACACATTCACTAGCTCACCAAGCTGGACTTGGGTAGACTTATTTCCTCAGGCTATCTTCAGCACCCTTTCTGGAGTGAACAGATGTCTGTTGCATCTTTAAAGAAACGCTGTGCAACTCAGTGCTCTCTATTTGATTGTTGGTTACATGCATATAATTCAATTTATGGAAATATGAGCTATGCAAGTGATTTACTGTGTGTGTTTATACTTTAATAAAACACTAAATGGAAGGGAGGTGTCATATCCATGATGTGCATGGCCCAGTGCTCTTCAAGAGTGTTAAAGTCCTGGCTAACTTGCGCATCTCCTGACTAATCTAATTCTTTTACCTCCCGTTCTGCTTGAAATCACCCCCTACTTCAAACAACTCACCTACCGTCCCCATTAAAATCATTCCTATTCTTAGTACTGCCATTCCCAAAGGAGCTTTCCATTTTGCAACCTGAATTAATTCTTTATCACTCTACAGTCCAGAGGGCTTGGGTACCATTTCTCTAATGACACTGTGGCCTTGGGACCCTCATATACAGAATCAATGGTAAAATTTACATATGATAACAAGATCTGAATATGAATCGGGTAGTGATCTAAGCTTCTCTCAGCTTCTCCTCTCGGGACGCTCGTAGCCTGGGGACAAGCGTTCCTAGTCATCTTTGAATTCATCACTGTAACCATTCCATTGTCGCTCTTAGTACAGGTGGTCTCTGATGCTTTGGAACTCTGACAGTTGTCTCTTTCTAAAAGAACTTGAAGCAAGTAGAGACCTTAAATATCTAAGTGATTCCAGTTCATAACTTTATATCAAGAATGAAGTTTTCAATAACGAGCCCCACTCTTTCTCCCCACTGACTGGCTGGCATTCCATTGGGTTTGTAATATGCTGAAAACTCTCTTGTGGGTATAATTAGCTACAAGGGTATAAATATGAGTTTTTAAATAAGAAAAATGAAGACAGCTGATATATCTAGTTCATGGTGTTAGAAGTGGCTTGTGGAGATGGCTCATTGGGTATCGTGTATGTCATACAAGCACAAGGACCTGAGTTCTGATCCCCCAGAGAGCCTATGTTAAAAAAAAAAAAAGATGGAGGTGATGGCATGCTGCTGTAATCCCAGGTCTGGGCAGACAGAGACAAAAGGATCCCTGGGGATTGCTGACCAGTCAATCTAACTGAATCAGCACACACCAAGTTCAGTGAAGGACCTTGCCTCGAACATGGAGCGTGACTAAGGAAGATAGTGGATGTCAATCTCTGACCTCTGTACACATACTGGTACTTATTCACATACTATACACACATATGCACACATAGGGAAAAAGCAGAGCCCAGTTTTAAATCCCTTAGTTTGAGATTAGCACGCATTTCCACATATTAAGAGAAAGCACCTAACAATCCATAAGCAAGATGTAATAAAAAAAAAAAAAACCAAGTGGCATCAACAGACAGACTCCCACTACAGTCCAGCCCTTTTTTCCCTGTAAGGGCAAGGACATTTCTGAACTGTATCTAATATATCCTCTCTCTAGAGTTCTGTCTCCCCAGCCCCTTTTTTCTCCCCTTTCCCAAATTACCTGTACAAAATTCAGGACTTCTTCACTGTGAAATTCCTCCCCCCAAAAAATCATTAGGGCAGAAGGAACAGTGTTGGAGGCCTAAGATTCCTGAATTCAAAATATCTCTGCCATTCGTGATTTTTAACTTTCTTTTCTCAGTGGGCAGAAGCCCAGACATTAGAGGATATTTTCCAGCGTTACAGTCAAGCTGAGCATTTTTAGATTTGTGGGCAGGCTGAGTGATCTCCAGCCAGAAGCTCAGCCCTCAGCCTGCATTCCAGTGTCATTCTCTTACCACAGCCTGGCTGCTGGCCTCCCCCAAGCCATCACTCTGGAGAA
This sequence comes from Ondatra zibethicus, assembly GCA_004026605.1. NCBI lineage: Eukaryota > Metazoa > Chordata > Mammalia > Rodentia > Cricetidae > Ondatra > Ondatra zibethicus. Next base: position 21,332 of record PVIU01015167.1, read on the forward strand.
AATGAAGCCCACTTTCAGAATTTAATTTAGGAACAAGCCAGGCAACCTAAGGCCAACGAACCAGGCAGTTGGTAAACTCAGCAGAAGGAAGAGCTGATGTTGGCAAGACACAGGCGGGCAATGTGAGGAGCATCATGTAGGCTCTAACGTCACCTCAGGGAATGTCCTGGAAGATGAAATGTACAGGTCTGAACGGCCTAAAGTAGCCACATCTTTCGTTACTCACCACGGCACTACAGTTAAACAGCTACACCAGGACAATTTTCCCATCCGGGTATCCCATAAATGATGGTCCACATGACCATGTACCAAAACCATTAGGCAAAGTAAATCTTGCTTCCTTCTAAGTTATTCATCTTAAGTGCTTAGTCACAATGACAAATCTCTTTGTAATTGGATCCTTGTCATTGGACCTCTTCGTTTCGAGCTAGTGGATAATTTACGATACTTTCAGATCACCCCCATAAGAAAATCACTATTGAAACTGCCATAGCCTGATGAATAAAATATAAATTATATAGCTTGTAATATTAGGTCATCCCTCATCTAGCTCCAGGTCCTTCCTACAGGTTCTGTTAAAAAGGGTACTTCAAGCAGGAAGCCTTTTATAATCTTTTACCATTTGGTGGTGCCGTCTAATACTCTCACCGTAGTTTTAGAAATGTAAAAATATGGAATTTTATTGTTTTATTTGCTTATCTGTGTTTGAAACAGAGTCTCAGGTAACCCACGCTGGCCTTGAACTCACTGCATAGCTTAGATTGCCCCTGAGTTCCCGATCCTACCCCCCATCACTCAAGTGATGTGCCCCCACATGCCATTGCGGCAATGCTGGAAACTGAACCCAGAGCTGCATGAAAGCTAAGCAAGCACTCTACCAACTGAACGGCTTTCCCATGCTGTAAATATTTCATAAGGTCTAGAGTTTCGGCTGGATTATTTCCATTTGTCTGGAACGATCTACGGCCATACCTAGGTTATATTGATCTTTTGTTTACCCTGAGTGCGGTACCTGACATTTCTAGAACTTGGTCAAGTTTATTCTTTCAAACATTCAGACTCTGTTTACCAACTGTCCAACCCCACAGATAATGTAAATTAATTGTGTGCACACAATTTTAGATCTAATCTCAGTTCTTTCATCTGGGAAAAAAATGAGCAACGCTGCATATGAAATAAGACAATGGATATAAAGAACTTAGCCTAGTGCCTGGAACAGCATATCTATTTAATAAATATTCATCTCATCTCATTATTATTATGATTATTTTTGTCTCCCAAGGAATCTATTGAATTGCTAGGTGGTTATTATTCCTACAACATCCTTCTGAATTCTGAGTTACAATACAGCTCCTTACAGCTCATCTCCACTAAGCCTAGTTCCTTCGCTGCTAGACAAGAACCAAGTGACTTCAAAGAAGACTCAGTCAACATTCTTAAAAACCTGATTCTTGGCCCCAGGTCTGGAACAGCAAAGGAACGGGGTTCAACTGAGGACAGAGATCTGGAGTTCATTAACGCCATGGGTTTCTGAAAGGAGGAAGGTCATGTAAGATGGTGTTCACTTACCACCATAGATGTTTTGCTCAAGGAGCCCAATATGCTCCTTGAATTTCACTGATTTCCTTTAGCTGCAGGATTTGGGTAAGGGAAGAAAACTGGAATGACTTCATCATTGGCAGCAATCTGCCTTTGGCCAATTGATTGGCAATTACTCTTAGAGTGTCAGAAGTTTCCAAATTAGCTTAGCCCTTTGCCTAGTGCTGAGCAGACTCCTTGGGGTGGGTCATGTCCATTGCTGGAGTCTAGGGTAAGATGGATCCAGCTGCGGCTGAAGATATGTGCTGTGTGCCCACTGTCCTCAATTCCCCTGCACCTGACTCAGCTCCTGCCTGTAACTATGGCACTTAGGAACTTGATTCTGTTTTCTCTGTTTGCTCCATACTCTCCCACTAAGGTCTTCTGCCTCTGTGTTAATTATTTCTTAAATAAAAATACTCCTCTGCTCGCTGGATTTCCTTCCTTAGTGATTCCATTTCCACCTTCTTCCCTATATTGTAAAGCTAACCTGTCATGTTCTACAGTTGGACAAACCATGCTGCAGAGAAGCCTCTACATGCAGGAGCCAACGGTGTTTCAGATTTCTGTTTGGTTGTTTCAGAGATCTGAGAGCAATTCAATAAGGGACTATACCTCTCCAGAAACTGAAAGACCTTATTCCCATGTGCACACTAACTTCAGAATAATGCACAACTTTTCTAACTCAAACACCTGAAGAAAGCAAATTATGTAAGCTTGCAAAATACCTACTATGTCCTCTTTCACAGTATCAGTAACCCCCACCTGGCCCTCTACCTCTACTTTGGTCTCCAATAGTCTGTTTTCTACCAAATGGCTTTTTTCCTAAAATGTACACCAAGCAACTTAGAGTCCTGCTTCAATTACAGGCAGAAGGAAATGAAGACCGCCAGTACTTTATACACTCTGACTGCTCACATCTCTCCATCTGCACATCAGCATCACTTTTTTACATCCCAACCACAGCTTCCCCTCTCTCCTCTCCTCCCAGCCCCTTCTGCACCTCTCCTCCGCCTCCCCCAACACACACACACACACACACACACACACACACTCCTCCAATGTTTCTATTAAGAAAATAGCAGGCCTCCCATGGATAGCAACAAAACATGGCATATTAAGTTATAGTAAGACTAAGCACGTCTCCTTGTCTTAAGACTGGACAAGGCAACCCAGTATGAGGAATAGGATCCCAAAAGCCAGTAAAAGACTCAGAGACAATTCCTGTTCTCACGGTTAGGAGTCCCACAAGAAGATCAAGTTACACAACTGTCCCATATATGCAGAAGGACCTAGGCTCCCATGCAGGCTCCCTGGTTGTTGGTTCAGTTTCTGTGAGCACCTATAAACCCAGGTTAATTGACTCTGTGGGTTTTCTTGTGATGTCACTGACCCCTCTGCCTCCTACAATCCTTCCTTCCTCTCTTCAACAGGATTCCCCAAATTCAGTCTAATATTTGACTGTGGGTCTTGGCATCTGATTCCACCAGTTACCGGAAGAAGCCTCTCTGATGACTATTGGGCTAGGCACCATCCTATAAGAATAGCAGAATATCATTAGGCATCATTACATTGATATTTCCTCCAGCTGTATTTGGTTCTATCCTAGGTCTCTGGGCCATCCAGCCTCTGGGCCCTGACATTCCAGAAAGTGTCAGTGGTGGGATCACTCCCACGGCATGGTTCTCAGGCTGTACCAGTCATTGGTTGGCCACTCCCACAATCTCAGCACCACCCTGACCCCTTACAAGCCTTTTCAGCACATCCCATAGGGAGGACGGACCATAAGTCAAAGATTATGTGGCTGGGTTGGTTACCCAAACCTTCCAGTGGAAGTCTTGCTTGGTCGCAGAAGGTGGCCAGTTCAAGCTACATAGCTGCAGTTTCTAGGAGTCTTAGATGGTCTCTGTGTGAGGTAACTCAGATCCAGAAAGACAAACATGGTGTGTACTCACTTTTAAGTGGACATTAGCTATAAAGTAAAAGATGACCATGCTACAATCTACAGACCCTGAGAGGCGAGGTAACAAGGCGAGCCCAAAGAAGACACTTGGATCTACCTGGGAAGGAGAAATAGAAGAGATTTTGTAGGTGGGGTAAAGGCGGGGGCCGGGTGGGAGGGAGAGTGCTGAAATTACCAGTTGGAAAATGGGGCACATTTCAGGATCATCCTTCTTTTTATTCACTCCAAGCAAGCAGGCAGCTTCTTGTAGTTCCCTGAATATACCGTGTCTTTCCCAGCAAAAGGATCATGGGAATTCTGCAGTCTTACTTCTCTTCCAGTGGGTAGATTTTGTGTGTGCATGTGCCCGACCATTCCTCTTCTGCACTTTCTAAACTTCCCCAACATCACTTTCTTCCCTTTTATCACACAGGCAGTATAACTTCCCATTCTAATCTCCCTGTCATCCTCTTACTTATTGTCTATTGCACTGCCTGGGTTTGAATCCCAGCACTGCAATGTACTATGTAGGTACTGTCAAGCCCTGTTTGTTAACAATTTTTTTTGTTTATGTGCATGTGTGTGTACCTTCATGAGTTTATGTGTATCACATGTGTGCAAGTGCATGAAGAGGCCAGAGAGCCACAGATTTTCTGTAACTATACATACAAGCAGTTGTACACTGCCTGATGTCAGCACTGGGAACCAAGTCCAGGTCCTCTGTAAGAGGAGGAATGCCCTTAACTTCTGCATCCTCTCTGAGTACTGCCATCAAACTTCTTACTTAACCTCCTCTATGTCTAGGTAAAGTCATCTTAAATGGAACTACACTAACTTCCTCACCATGTTCTATGGGAACTCCCATGCATAATTCAATTCCAAAAAGTGAGGAGTAGCTCTGATGCAAAATAAAACTTTTATCATTTAAGACTTTTGTGTGCATGGTTCTTACCAATATTTCCAAATTTATTTCATGCTAATGTCTTTCAAAAAGTATTTTATGTTCAAGTTTACCTTTTCTTCCTGGTCCAATATTCTTCTAAGTGTGGTCCTTAGAGCTTTTGTATCATATTTATCCACCAAGTCTTTAAAATTCTTGTTCCTAGGATCACACTTTGGCTATGTCCCTCTGTCCCTCTGTGGATGAATCTTAGCTATCCAGTTTTAACCAGGCCTCCTAACCCAAGCAACATACATAAGCACCCATAACTAATTCTTACTGCACAGTGACAATATTCTGTCTGCCCAAGAGTCCACCCAACTCTCCTACCTGTCACCCAAATCTCACCAGTAATTCTGAACCTTATTTAATTTCTCACCTCAAAAATCACTCCATATTTCTCCCTCTGGAAAATAATCCGCCCCTGCTTTGAATGGTCACAGTCCTTGTGCATGTGTGTGATGATTCCTGATTATGTTCAAGATTCTTGGGGTGACAGTGGGGTGGTGTGGCTAGTGACTGTCACTGAACCTTGTATGGACAGGTGCTCAGTGAAACAGAATCCAACGGGCATATAAGTCATTCTTGATAATCCATGTGCCTTAAAGGAGTAACCTGACTTGTTTTGGGGAATAGACAGAAGGAAAGCTGGCAGAGACAGTCAGTCAGACAGACAGACGGAAACACACACATATACACACAAGCACACACCTCCTCGTCCTCCTGTTCCCCTTCTCTGATTCCCAATGCAATCACCACCAGGATTGCTTCTTCAGTCCTTGGCCCAACTCTTGGGAAAGGACAAAATCAGTCCTTCCTCACTTCCTTTCAAGACAGTGGAGGTTGGCTGTGAAACTCCTGTTTAAGATAGAAAGCACAAACAGAATTCAATAGATCAAGTGCAAATGGCATAAAAGTGCCCAGGCTTCCTCAGCATGGTTCTTGGTTAGCCTGCATGCTGGCGTCTTTTTTCCAGCCTCCAGTATGGCGTCTGCTCCTGTGGGCTCTGCAGATCGGGTTCACACTCACTGCTGCTGAGCAGACACTAAACCCCTGCTTTAAATATGCTGCTTGCTTAAAGCACTGCTGCTCCCTACCCAGTTCACGCCGGAGCTCCGTACAGCCCTCCGTGAATGTCGGTGGAAGGGATTGTCCTCAGGAAGTGGCTGCCACTCTGCTGGTGTAGTTTCGGATACAACAAGATAACCATATTTTAACCATACTATCAGGTTCCATGCCTGCTTGTTTCGCCAGGTTCAAAGTCACTCCCCCTGTACATCTGCAAACATGTCAAGATCTTCCCTATCCTGAGCCATTTGTTCTGCTTGGAATATGTTTTCTCCTATTCACATGAACATAAAATATTTCCTTTAAAATTCATTCTTTAGGAACTAGAGAGATAGCCCAGGGATTGAGAGCCTGTACCTCTCTTTGGTTTCCTAGTATCCATGCTAGGAAGCTCGCAATTGCCTCTAACCCCAGCTCCAGGGCTTCCAACATCCCTGGCCTCTGCAGGCACCTACACTCATATGTACATTGCCCTCACCACCCCACTCCACACACAATTAAAAATAAAATAAGCCTTTGAAAAAATTATAAAGAATCATCTTTCCCTTTCAGCCTTCAGAAGGGCACATCCACGGCTACATACATATTTCAACGAAGGCAATGACCTTCTCACATCTCGGTTTCTTACTTACTCCTCCCCAGCACACGCTACAGCCAGCCTCCCATTCTCCTATTCCTTTTATTATTGGATTGCCCCTTTTCTTTACTCCCAAAAATAATACAACTGAACAAATTCAAAAGCTGTGCCCATCTTAGCCACCATTCCTGATGCACACTGTTAGCATAATAAATATTTGTTGAATGGGGGAATAAAACCATTGCACAACCTGTAATCACGGGGAAAGGAAGTCACGCAATCAGAGACATTAAATTCTTTCTTCATATAAAATTTTATAACCCCCAAAAATGTTGATTTAATTTTATGGGCAATATAAGATCTCACTATTAACTTTCTTTTAAAACTATTTTTATTTTAGTTATATTTATTTATCGTTTGATGTGGGGGCAATTCAGGCGCCATGTGAAAGTTGGAGGACAATGTGAGGGAGTTGGTTCTCTCCTTCAATCATGTAGGTTGCAGGAACCGGGACTAGAACTTGGGTTTTCAGGCTTGTCAGCAATCACCTTGACCTGCTGAACCATCTCGCTGGCCCTTGGTGTTAGTTCAGTGATGCTGTGTTACCGTTGCTGAAGTAGATCCTCTTTATTCTAGTGGATTGATGGTCTACCACCATTCTCTCATAGTGACTGAATAATAAACCTAACTTCTCCCAGTGGAATTCACCTCCTCAGGACTACATCCTTGTGTGACATCAACACAGTAAAGCCAGCTATTTTAGAAGGGGCGTTCGGGAGGAAGTCACATTCTGTTTTAGCTTTGCGAGTCTCAAAGAATTCTTTCATGACAATACACTGAGAACTACTTAGTGAAAATAAACAGCCACAAAGGAATATGGCCTTAATCGCCTGGGTTGCTGCATTTGCTAAAATAAAACAGCTGTGATCACATTCTGGGGTAAAAATCGTTGTTCAGCAAAGAGTTCTATTAAAGATCCCCTCTGTGATATGTCTGGCTTTCTAGAGTCAGGCGTCCCACTTCCTGGACCACACATAGCCATCAGGATAACCGTGATTCCAATTTAGAGGGCATCTTGAGTTGGAGAAATGTTGTCTAGGCCATAAGGCACAGGGCTGATGGATCTATTTTTCATCTTTCCCATAACTATGCTTCTCAGATTACTCAAAATTACTCAACAAAGCAAATTCCTTTCATATTTCCCTAATACCAGAACTCCAGAAGGTGCTGGGCTGGCAACTCTGGCTGTTATGAGTCCCAAGTCACCAAAACATGAAAGGAAAAGTGGGGGTTTGTCCATAGTCTTCATGAGTAATCTCCGTGAACATATTCTCAAGGTCCCTCTCCAAGACCATGATTTCTGGCACTTTCCGGGATCAGAAAGGGCTTTTACAGACTGCTAGGCCGCTGGACTATGAATTACATCCTGAATGATCACGTGCTGTTGTGCTTGCTGAGTGCCAATTATCAGCTGATTGGCAGGCTTCATTTCGTTACTAAGTCTCTTTTGTAACTCTTTCATAGATTACACACAAGGAGGCAAATACCCCAGAGCCCAGAATCAGTTCCCGGCCCTTTCCACCCATCCCTGAAGACCATCCTTTCCCATGATCCCTCCTAATGATCCCACTCCGGCTCAAACATTCCCATTACACCTAGTTCCTCTGTCAGTTATGAACTGAAAGCAGAGACAGTTAAAAGACAGCTACCATTGCTTATTCTCAAGTTGTTTTATGTTTCTCATACCCCCTACCTGATGCCTATGTTTCTGAAAGCAAAATACAATCTTCGTGGGGGGGGGGGATGTAAGAGTGGGTGTACATACATATTGCATGTCCATGTTTATATGGGTGTGTGGAGGCCAGATGGCTAGGTTTGGTGTCTTCCTGTTCTGGTCTCCACCTTAATTTTGAGTCGGAGCCTCTCACTGAATCTGGACGTTACACATTCTGCTAGTCTGTCTAACCAGCAAGTCCTTCGGTTCTGCTTGTCTCTGCCTCCTCAATGCTAGGACGCTACTATGCTCAGCTTTTACATGGGTACTAAAGATACAAACTCACACGCTCCTGTTTGCATGCCAAGCACTTTGTCCACGGAGCCATCTTCCCAGCCTAGCACATCTTTAATGTCTCTTCATCCCACACAATCCAGAACCAGTCATAACGACAAGAGTAGATGTAACTGGACCTGTTGCTCTCACCCACCCCAGTTCTCTTTGTTTATTGATTCTTTGCTGGTAACTAGTAATTTGTCAATGTATATGCTTCAGGATGGGCCCTTTCTTCTAGAGGAGGCTAATCTTATCCTCGTTTTAGCAGTGGACACATGATATAGGTTGAACCAATCAGTACAACCTATTTTCCTGGCCACAATGACTGGTTCAAATGTCCCAAACTGTGTCAGTGAGATTCAGTTCCAGACCTTAGCCATGTACAACTACCAAAAGAATAGTTGCTGTAAATGACTGGAAGTAAAAGTTTCTACCACATGGAGTCTTCCTAGTAAGGAGGAAAGATCTGCCCAAGAATGGAAGAACTTATACAGAAACTGTATCCAGCCTCGCAGCTGACCCTACCACTCACGCTATTCCGGGGCTTCTAGCCACCTGCACACAATTCTGCCCTCGCTGCACATGATCCCAAGGGCTTTGAGAGGAGCGAGAGTATAGGCTGGGCGAAGATGAGGAGAAGGGGTTCCATCTATGTAGCCACATAGAGAAGCCTTCATCCATGCACTATGAAGTGCAGCTGCTTTGGGGTCACCCACATTCCTATAAGCTGGCTAGGAGGCGCGGCTAAATACACAGATGAGGGTCCAATGATCCACCCAGCCTCCTCCTTCTATGAGAGAATGAATTTCAACAGTCAACAAGCCCAGCTGGGACGACCTTTGCCATGCAGGCACACCTGGTCTGATGAAGATGGCAGTTGTTCTGCTCCAAGGATAGTGCCCTACAACAGGTGGAGAACAAGATACGACATGAAATGAGTCAGGATTGTACAGTAGAGATGGCTCATTCGATAAAGGTGCTTTCCTCCAAGACAGAAGTCCTGAGTTTGATACTGCAGGACCCACAAGGTAGAAGGAGAGAACTGACTTCTGCAAGTTGTTCTCTGATCTCTACTGTGGATTGTGCAAACCCCCACACAGATAGATGCACATATAAATTAAATAAATAATAACTAAGTCACCCAGGGAGAAAGCTGTTCCCTTTCAGGCCTCTTGATTATTCTATCAAGGTGGCAAAAACCATGTGATGCCATGAGCTTATCCAGCCTCGCAGCTGACCCTACCACTCAAGCTATTCCAGGGCTTCTAGCCACCTGCACACAATTCTGCCCTCGCTGCACATGATCCCAAGGGCTTGCACCCCTCTCCATAGCACTTGATGACCCCTGTGCTCACTAGGCAGCAGGTCTCAGGCTCAAAGCCTGCATGAAGCCCCAGTATCTTCTTAGAATTTATTAGTATTGTCTTTGGTTCAATAAGACATTGTACTATATATTACCGTGTATGTTAGTTTATTTTAATTTATGTTTAAGTTTTGTTAGCATATACGAATATTGGGTTTCATTTTGACATGTTAATATCATTGTAACTTGCTCTTCGTACAACCCTCACACCTGCCCTGTTTAGGTGCGTCTCTCAGCATCTCAGGGTGTCTGTTCCCCTCGCTCTGCTAAGTCTGCCACATCTTAGAAACATCTGGGAACCCGGAGAAACTTCCTAAACATCTGGCGTTTTTTTTCTGTCCAAACTGAGAGTTGGTTTTGAATAAACCTGTGCAGCCTTACAATTCAAAGACACCTGGGCTCGTTCTGGAACCCAAGCCCACCACAGTCCCACAGAACATTCCTTAACACCTATGTGGGAAAGCCTTCCCGAATGTGCAGCAAGTCGCCTAGCATGCGAACATTTGATCTCTGCTAAATAGCTCTTGGGTATGAACAATTTCACTTCTGCAAAGAAAAAAAACAGCCTTGCTGGCCCAAGGAGATTTAATGCTACTAAATGTCTCCCCCTAGTGGCTTTAATGGGAGACTGCTAAACACTCCAGTGAAAAGACACATTTAGCCTGTGCTTTTGAATATCACAGTTAGAACTATCATTAAAAACAAACAGAATAAAAGAACCCTAGGACCATGTGAAGTGCCTCCATTGTGTGTAGCTTTTGCTATGACCATTCAAAGAATTATCACCTGAAATCACCCAAAATTCATAAAAGTGTGGTATTTTTACATCAGAGTAGAAAGACCATAATACAGGAGATGTGCCATGAGCTAGGAGGATGGGAGTTGGGGAGGCCTTGGACTTTTGGTCTCATGTTCCTTCTCCTCTAGTTACATAAAAGGACATGTTAGAAGCAAACTAATATGGGCCAGAAGAGATGGTTCAGAAGTGAAAAGTGCCTGCCACCAAGCTTGGCCACCCAACTTTGACCTTCATAACCCATATGGTAGGAAAGAATTGACTTCCATTACAGCATAGAAACATATGAACATTCCTTCTCTCTCTCTCTCTCTCTCTCTCTCTCTCTCTCTCTCTCTCTCTCTCACACACACACACACACACACACACACACACACACACACACATGACTCTGGATTATAGGTCTAGGAGCATAGGAGAAAATTCTCAATAACCTTGAGTTTGTTGGTAACTCCTTAGATACAATACTAAAGGTTTGACATGGGAAATAAGTAACACAATGAGGGTCACCGAATTCAACTTTCCTGCTCTGTGAAAGACTCAGTCAAGAGAAACAGTGTACCCATGACAGACTAAAGAAAGGTCTTTACACAAGATATATCTGATGAATAATTGTTACTCAAACTACAGAGAGCACATAAAACTGTCTTGGCAGGGCTGATGATTTCCTATAGACAGACACTTGTACCCCTGTTCGGAGCCATGAGACCACTGAGATCATAGGCCCCCAAGAGGGCTACTGGGTCAGACGGGGGAGAAACTTGTCTCCAGGGTGCAGGCTCACTTAACCTTCGACCTCTACAGTACTCTAGCCCTTCATGAGACCATAAGGACAGATGTGAGTGGGGAAGGACACACACAGCTGGCTAGGTATAGGAGGGAGTAGCTGGAGACCCAGGTAAGGGTCTGATGATCACCCCAACTCCTTGTTCCCTAAGGGAAGGTCAACAGCCAACAAGGCTGACCTTGAGGGTCTTGAAAAGAGACACAGGTTCTCTAATGCTAATTATAGTTGTTGCGCTCAGGGATGGCACTCTAGAGCAATCAGCCTTGTTTATGGCTGTGAAGATCTGGCAGTAACCACGCGTCCTTTGGAAGAACAGATGTGAGTTACGGATAAACTCTAACGTGTGTGGATAAGTAGTGAGCATTGTTCAATACTAGGATGAAAGGAGCTATCAAGTCATGAAAAGAAAACCACGCAGGAATCTTAGTGCACAGGTGAGAAAGAAGATGAGACGATCGAGGCATCTACAAACAAAGCTGCTATAGACATCCGTGACCAGAATTTTGTGTGTATATACTGTAGTTTTCTGGGAACAGCAGCTCCATAAACTATGTGTGATGTAGCACATTCGCAATCCAGCACTCGACCAGTGGAAGCCAGAGGTTTGGGAGTTCAGGGTCGCTCTATGCTACTTGAGACCTTGTCTCAAAACAAACAAACAAAAGGCATGTAAAAATTATAATACACTTCTTTTCCATTAATTACTGTACTGGGATCAAGTACAAGAGCAGCGCTGGAAGGTAACCAGGCTCCAGACTTTCATAACAATAAGAATTATTTTCCTTATTTGATAGGAAAATTGAGTCCATGAACTGTTTGGGGGGTTGCCTAAAGCTTCCCAGTTGAAAGCTGTGGTTTGCTACAGCTCCTCAGACCCCACATCTGGTCACCTCCTGTCTGCTGAAGTTGTTTTATACTTCCATGTCATACATCTCTCAGGAATGTAACAGATACGAGATTGAACCCCATTTCCCATAAACAAAAGAGGAACGTGTGGGGTTCATGCCATCTAGTTCCTAAGGACCCAGAGCCACCACCTCTCAGCTGGGTTATCCTGTAAATCAAGTCCTCTAATCCTGAATCCTGAGATAGGATAAAGCTAACCTCCCTCCCTCTACTTCCTCCCTCCCTTCCTTCCTCTCTCTCTCCCTTTCTCCCTTCCTCCCTCCCTCTCTCCCTTCCTTCCTTTTCTCCCCCTCTCTCCTCCTCCTCTTCCCCCTCCCTCCCTGTATTCTGTTTAGAGACAGTCTCTCTCTGTAGCCCAGACTGACCTCAGACTCACCGTGTTCCTCCTGCCTCAGCTTTATAGGCTGGAGCACCAAGCTCATCTTCACTTATTGGTTCTTCAAGCATTTTTTTCCTTTTGAGCACTGGATTGAAGACTCAGAGAACCAGAAATAAGTGGGGGAAGTGACTTTTTTTTTTAAAAGAGAAAAAATCCAGTCACATGACCACTCTGTCTAAAAGCGTTCAGTAACTTCCCAGTGCCCTGCGTCACGGTGAGTATTTGGGTCTTAATGGACTGGTCCTTGGATGTCCTGTACACTGTCAGTGTCTTCATAGCAGTACGTTCTCTGATCCTTGTTTCATTTGAGGCCAACCATATTTACTTTCCAGTGTTCTCTCTCAAATCTCATTCTCTCTCCCTCCCACCACACATGATCATTCAGCTTGACCTCTTTCATTTGAGAAATTCCTGGCCATTTTTCAGATCTCAGCCAAACATCCATTCCTCCCAGAAAGGCCAGTACCTCCCCAATCAGATGTAGAGCCCGATTCTGTCTCATAACTATGAGCAACACTCCTTCAAAACACTGTTTTTACAACTGAGTTCTTATTTCTGTAGTCACTTATGACAATGGCCTCTTTAGACCAACGTTTTCAGTATGGTAACCCCTCGTCATACATGGCAACCCCTCGTCATACATGGCAACCCCTCGTCATACATGGCAACCCCTCGTCATACATGGCAACCCCTCGTCATACATGGCAATCCCTTGTCATACGTGGCTGTTGAGCACTTTGTCATACTGCTAATACAACTGGGAAAAATTAAAACCATTCATTCTTTAATTTTAATTAAAATGTTAATAATTGGTTTCTTTAATAGGAATTTTAAGATTGACTTTTAGCGTGTGTGTGTGTGTGTGTGTGTGTGTGTGTGTGTGTGTGTCTGTATTCTCAAGCATGAGTGTGCACCTGCCCACAGAGGCCAAAAAGGGGCATCTGGTCTCTTAGACCTGGGGTTACAGACAGTTGGGTGCCATCTTATGTGGGTTCTGGGAACTGAACTCAGGTCCTCTGAAAGAACAGCAAGCCCCCTTAACCCCTGAGCCATCTCTACAATCCATCTTATTTAATTTTATTGGACTACAGTAAAGAAAGCTCTTGATTTAATTATTTAGTGCTCGCTACCTAACAAAGTATCTGGAAAATAGCGGGGGCTAAATACATAATTCACATTCTATAAATGATCAGGCACATCGATCCTCCCAGGCAAGCAAAGGCGCAGGCTACCCGGCCTGTGTTTTCTAAGACTATGTGAATTTTTTCATAGAACTTTGAATGCAGTGACGACTTTCAGATCCACGTTCACATGACAGGAAGTGCTGCTAGCATCTTCAGTCCTCCGCCATGTGCAAAGCTCTTCTTGCCTCTCTGAGAGACGTTGTCAGGATCGAGGACAGATGAACATGAACCAACTTACCTCAAATCCAGTTCTTAGTAAACAGCATTTAGCAAATGTTTGCTTATGTGCAGTTGTGTGAATAAACGAATAACCTATCAAAGTGCAACAAGCCTTGGGGTAAAATCTTTGGAGACTTCCGTTGCCTTGGATACAGATGAATCTTTCTGTTTCATCTGACTTAAGATTGCTGGCCCCAGCTTAAAAGGCTCACAGGAGAATTTTAAATATTCACCTCTGGAATAGAGACAGAAACAATATTCGATTAACAAGACAGTGAGTTGCTTGGTTACAAAAGTAAGTTAGATTTGGAAGTGCCAAACACACCTGTCCCCAGGAGCTCAAGAGAAGGGCTGTTCATCTGAAACTTGGCCAGAGATAATCCAAACGCACTGCACCAGTTGACTCCTCAGAAGTAAATGCCCCTGTAGGTCTGATCAACAGTCCAGTCCAGTGATCACGGATCCTGACAGATTCAAAGAAGAGCATGGAGCAGGCACATGCTTTGTCCTCAACTGTTAAGACCTTATAAATATTTTAGTGAAAACGTAATCCATATTCTTCAGATGATTCACACATGATTCATTGGAAAGAAAGACGTTTCCATCTCAGCGTGGGACTCTTGGTTTGATCTCAGCTAACATTCTCAGTGGGCTCTGCTAGGCACAAGATCCTTTGCCCAGAGGTATTTGTATTAGCAGAGCACCACAGAGGTTAAGAACCAGGATCATCACCACAGCTATGGTTAAATGCACAGGATAAATTCAACAAGACTAGTCAACAGGCAGCACTAATTGGACTCAGTGAATTATTGATCAGAAAAAAGGAGAGGGCATGAGTGGAGGATGGGATGTACCTGGGGTGCCTTGGGGGATGGGAGCAGGGAACTGGGGTGCGTATGAGCAAACACACTGATGGTCTGTATGAGATTGTCAAAGAATAAATCAAATATATTCTATTAAAACAAGAATATGGACTATGACAGCAGACAGGCCCAGATCAAATCCGTGTCTCACTACCTGGAGTTATTATGACCTTGGACTTAGTTTCCATAACTGGAAAATGACAGCAGCTTTTGTGGGTGAATTAACTACTACCCTTGCAGCTGTGACAGGACATGTGACAACCGCAACTGACGGGAGAAAGGGCTGGTCTCGGCTCACAGTCTGAGGGTACAGTCCCTCGTGGGGAGGAAGCGGTGACAGCCGGGGAGCGTGAAGCATCTGGTCACGTTGTGTCCCCCGTCAGGAAGCAGAGGGAGATCAAAGCTGATGCTCAGGTTACTCTCTTTTTTTACTCAGTCCAGGACACCAGTCCACATTTAAGTTTGCTCTTCCTACCCCAATCAGGAAAGTCCCTCACAGGCATGACCAGAAATTTGTCTTCCATATGATTATGCAGAGCCAACAATCAACACTGACTTCCACAGAAGATTTATCAGTTGGTCATCGCAAAATGTTCCTTCTATAGCAGCCTGAGGGTAGGCAGCGTTCTGTTGTAAGGACTGCCTAAAAGGGACGGAAAAACACCATCAGGATGACTAACGTAAGGTATTTCTTTCCTTGTCACATAGATTCAGCTGGCCCAGGCTGGGGTGATGACCTCACATTCATCGAAGAATTGAATGCTTTGGGTTTTGCTTCTGTACCAATCTCAACACATAGCTCTCACTTATTAATCTAAGGTAACAGAGCCAGTTCCGGCCATCTTGCCCACATTCCTTGTCCACAAGGAAGTAAAGGGGAAAAATAAAATCACAGTCCCTTCTTTAAGGTAGTGCAGCACTTGCTATTCATGATAACCAGGTTACGCAATCAGCTCAAGTGTCCTGCAACAAATGACTGAACAAAGGAACTGTGTTCTATGCAGAGTGAAGTGTGTCAGTAATGCATTAAAGACAACCTCAGAGAAGTTATCAATGTGGCATTAGGAATGAAAATGAAGCACTTTCCTCCTGGACTAGTTTGACCCAAAGAACTCGCTACTTCTCTCTCTCCCTGGATCTCTCCTCTGTGTGTAGTTTGTGCTGAGCGGCCTGACTGTGACCTGCCTGTCGTGTGTGTCTGAATCTGTGACCTGCTAGCTGTGCCTGTCTATAACAAAGGGTTTTACTCTGGGTTTATTGAGCAGCACAGAAAAGATGGTGTCGGTAAGGAATCAGGGATCATTTATAGAAACCTTTAACAGAGTTTTACAAGGTGGAAAGTAACTTTATTGACCCCAACTGACTCAGAATAGCAAACACCACTGCAAACAGACATTCGCAAGCTATCGTCACATGTTTTTTGCAATATTTATGATGGTTATTTGTTGTGTAAGGTTGCTTTCAACATCAGCTTTTTGGCAAATGATTAATACAACACACACTTGTTCATATTCCTTATTCTGGGTCAGGGCATGGAAGAGTACAAAACTTAAGAGAAAAGCTAAGCATTAACTTAGGCTTTAAAAGCTGTTCACGTGGGGAATTCAAGGCATAGTAAAGTTGGTTAAATTGTCCTCTTAGAGGCCGGTTAAAATTAAACAGGCTAAGCACACAGTAAGACAGCAAGCTGAGTGCATAGTCTTAAATGATCTCAAGGCATTTTATTAATTTAGTGGCAAGATCAGAAAAAGTTCTTTCTCTTTGAGGTCCAGAGATATTTTCATAAAATGTATCACTGCAATTGTTGGGCTATAAAGAGCAAATTGTGTCATTTGTAGAAAAATGGCTGGATCTAGAGATCAGTGAGTTATGGAAAATAAGCCTAACTCAGAAAGAAAAACACTGCATCATTTCATTATGCTTAAATCTAGACAAAGAAGACAAGGAGAAGGAAGAGCAGAGTGGGGAGATAGAGAGGGAGGGGAGGGGGAGGAATCATTGATGTCATCAACCTCCTCCTCCTCCATTTCCTCCTCCTCATCCTCATTATCATCAGCACCATCTGGAGAACAATGACCTGTCTCCATCACAGGTTTAGAGCTGAAGATTAGAAACTCAATTCCTGGTGATAAGTAAAGCCCAGAGTTGCAATGGACACAATGTTGGTGTCTTCGAACTTGGTGTGTGTAGCGTGAGTGCCGTGTCTGCAACTCAGGACTCAACAGTCTCCACACTGTTTGTTTTGAAATCCCACAAATACATGATGTAAAAAACGCTAAATAAATGTTTATTCTAATTGTTGTACTCATGCGACCACAAATCTCTTCTTTCCACTCTCCCAGAATTATACCCATGGAAGGCTTTGTATGCTTGTGGGTTTAGAAAGAAAAGGGAGATCTTGTGACTTTGGATGCTGCTTCAGCTGAAGGGGCAGGTCCCTCAAACACCCTCGTGAAACCACATGCTTGCTCTGGCGCTCTACTGTCACAGAGAAAGTGATGATAGTCCGAAAAAGCCCGGGACTGCTCTTCCAGAGCCTGACCGCAGACACTCGGGTGGGAAAGACACCTTCCGATCCCAGCCGAGCCTTACAAATAGAAGCTGTTGACAGTGCATACATCAATAATAGGAAACATATTTTTGGCTGGCGAGTTACTTCTGGGTCAGCCTAGAGGACCAGAGCAGATATTTGTTGGAAGCTTCCCAAGCTTCCCACTCTACTTCCTCCTTTCAAACAGGATTAAACTACCCTTCCTTGCAATTCTATTTAGGACTGGTTTAAAACAATGTGTTTGACCCCATGCCCCAATAATTATTTCAGAGCATACATGTGGCTGGATGGGGTGTGAAGATGCGAGGGATCTCGACAAATACACGCCAGTTAGTGTTGGCTATATTCCTGAGATCACAGGTGAAAACCCTGCTACAGCTGGAATTTCTGTTAAGGACTACAAAAGGTCCATAACTTATTATCAACTTTCAGTTTTATAATGTGAAAGTAATCCATGCCTCCATAGTAACCATACTTCGGGTTTTGAATTCTGATCTTTTCCCAGGCTAGTGATATGCAATGTAATACTTTTTCATGATGATGAGCATTGAGCATTGGCTGGGACCACAGTTCCCCCACAGCCTCATCAGCCTGAAAGTAAACAACTGATCTCTGTAGTGGGGTGTGCTGTTCAGATATTTAGGGCTGCATTAGTGACTTGTCTCATTGCTATGACAAGTCACCTGACAGATACAGTGTAGGGAAGGAAGGGTTTATTTTGACGTACAGTTTGAAGGCACAGTTCATCATGGCGGGGGCAGCGCCGTGGCGGGATGGGCGGGCAGCAGATGGTCACGTTACATCAGCAGTCAGGAAGCTGAGAACGACGATGGTGTTCAGCTTGCTTTCTAATATTTTTTAACTTAAATTCACAACCCCAAACCACACAATGGTGCTTCTCACATTCAATATGGATCTCTTCTCCCTATTTCTAGAAATGGCCTCAGAGACATGCCCAGAGGTGTGGCTCTTAGGTGATTCCTAGCATGTTGACAATCAAGATGAACCAAGTCTGGTCCACTTTCCCTTCATTTTTTTCTGTAGATGAGTGGTATTTTTTGCATGTATATCTGTGAGCCATGTAGGTCCATTGCTCATGGATGTCAGAGCATGAGCCCCTCGGACTGGAGTACAGAGTTGTGAGCAGTTGTGCAGGTGCAAGGAATTGAACCTGGGTCCTCTGGAAGAGCAACCAGTGCTCTTAACCACTGGGCCATCTCTCCAGCCCCTCATGTGGGTCTTTGACTTGGGATATTTTCATTCTATGATGTGCATATGGGGTGCCATCATTAGTCAAAAAACATCAGATTCTAATTCATACTGTGTCCTTGAAGAAAAACTTGACACTTAACATCAAACAATATTTAGTTGGGAAGCCGTGGCTAAGGACGTGTACCATCACACTCTGTTCTTGAATCCTATTTGGATGTAGGCACAGTTGGAGAGAACACAGGACATGGATTCTCCATGCGGAACTTTAGCTAACACTGATCTGATCCTGCATCAGCATCATGCGTCAAGCCGTTTTCTGCAAAAGAAACTGCCCAGTATCATCACTCCTGTTGCCTGGATACGAAGCTAATAAAGACAGAAAGCAAAAACTGTATTTACCAACTGGCTACTAGAGGATATGAATGTTTCATTGAAAGCCCTGCAAAGTGCATCCAGGAAGGCCAATGGGTGGAACTTGGATGTCACTTGTGAATCATAGATGTCCCCTGATACCACAAGCATGTCAGGGATCCCAGAGAGGCCAGGGTAAAACCTTCATACTGTTTTTAAATGTTTTTTTAATGGTATATTTCAAGTTTGGACAAAAACGTAGAGCTGTGTACCACGGTAGCTTTCAAGACCCATCACGCTGTCATAACCTGCTCTGTGTCTCTGTCTCTGTCTCTCTGTCTCTCTCTCTCTCTCCCTCTCTGCTTTCTGTGTGCACATAGAATGTGATCATAACCCACACCACTGTAATCCATCCCTCCTAATCTCTAATCTCCACCATGAAAAGATCAACAGGTCACACACATACTTTCTATTCCTACGGCTTAAACCTTTCCAGAATATCACATAAACTGAATCGTATATCCCATGGCTTTTTCAGTCTGACATCTTCAACATTGCTCTGGGGTGCCAATAAGTATGTATTGCTTTCATTGCTGTGCATGAGCATGAGATGAAAGCTTACCTGTTTCTCACTAGGATCAGCTGTGATGGGATGGCAGGCTCAGGGTAGAGACCGCCATCTACCCTGATGTATGCTCCCAGGTAAATAAAAAGTGGGAACCACTGAACAGGAGGAGGCATGTGAGAGAATACTCTGTGAAGAGCTGTGACCTGCCACAGGCCCTGTGTTGGAACTCTAACCCTCAGAGTGGCTGCATGTAAGGCTTTTCCCTAATTGGGGAGTAGCATCTTCAAGGAAGGTTGTGGTTTGGAGATGAAATGTCTCTTATAGGCTCATATGTTTGAGCACTTGATCTCCAGTTAGTGGTCCTGTTTGGGAAGGCTATGGAACCTTTAGGGTATGAGCTTTGGGAGTTTGTAGCCTGGCCCCATTCTCTCTCTCTCTCTCTCTCTCTCTCTCTCTCTCTCTCTCTCTCTCTCTCTCTTTCTCTCTCTCTCCCCCTCCCTCCCTCTCTCTCTCCGTGTGTGTATATTTCTGTATTTGTGTGCCTCTGAATGTCTCTTTCTGTCTCTCTGTGTCTCTCTCTCCAACTCTGTCTCCTCTGTCTTTGTATCTTTCTATTCCTGTGTCATTCTGTGTTTTCTGTGTCTCTCTCTGTGTTTGTCTGTCTCTGTGTCTCTGTCTCTGTCTCTGTCTCTCTCTCTCTCTCTCTCTGTGTGTGTATATTTCTGTATCTGTGTGCCTCTGAATGTCTCTTTCTGTCTCTCTGTGTTTCTCTCTCCAACTCTGTGTCTCTCTCTCCAACTCTGTCTCTCTGTGTCTCTGTCTCTCTGTCTTTGTGTCTCTCTCTATTCCTGTGTCATTATGTGTTTTCTGTGTCTCTCTCTGTGTTTGTCTGTCTCTGTGTCTCTGTCTCTGTCTCTGTCTCTCTCACTCTCTCTCTCTCTCTCCCTCTCTGCTTCCTGTGTACACATAGAATGTGATCAGTTGTCTGCTTCCTAATTACCAGACTGTCCCCATGCTTCTACTACCATGCCTTTTTTGCCACGGTGGACCGTTATCCCCTCTGGACTATAAAGTAAAATGAACCTTTCCCCCCCAATTTGCTTTTCATCAGAGGTATTGTTGTTTGTTTATCTGTTTCCACAGCAACAGAAAAGTAGATAAACCATAGATAAATAAAATTACATGAGATCATAAAAGTTTGACTCCTCCTGCCCCTCATCTGCCATGCAGTGGCATGGGCCAGGGAGAGACGCCCTGTCCCCGCAACCCTCACTGCCTGGGGCTGGTGGGAAAGCTGGCCCTGAGGTTCTGCGAGCAGGAGAGCTGGCCTGCCCCTCACTGGCTGCAGCACTCAGGAGAACAGGCCCTGCACGTCACCTGGGCAGCATAGCAGAGCTGACCCTGACGGCAGAGGTGTATGTGAGCCTACCCTGATGGCGTGAGACTAGAACTGACCCTACTCCCGTTATTTACCATGTGGTGGTGCAGGCAAGGGAAAGATGCCCTCCCCCCACTCCTTGCCACATGCAGCGGGAAGGAGAGCTGGCCTAGGGCACAGCAGCAGAACTGATCCTGCTCCTCACCAGCTGCAGCACTCTTGAGAGCTGGCCTTGCACCTCACTTGGGCAACACAGTAGAGATGGCCCTGGTGGTGTGGGTGCAGGTGAACTGGCCCTACCCCTTGCTGCATTGGTCGAGCTAGCCAAGGTAGTGCTGGAGAGCTCACGCTGGTGTTGATGATGAGGGAGAGCTGACGGGCTGACCAACCCAGCAACCACCCAGGCCCAGAACCAGGGCTATGAGTTGGCCCACCCCCAACATCTTACACATCTATGAATTACTGGAGCATGTGAAGGAGACAATCCAGCAAATCAAAGCTTTAGGCTCTCCATGATACAGGGCAAAAGCAGGATATTCTAAAGGAGTTCCTGTGAGGGCCCAATATTGATAGTGCAGCAGAAGTCAGAGGCCTTGAACCAGACCAATGACTCATTCCAGTGAACATTTGCAAGTAGAGATGTATGAACTAAAGGGTCTACGGTGTGACTTACTATGTCACAGCACAGCTTCCACAACAAGATTTTTTTTCTTTTAAATTTTATTTTATTTGGCAAGGGAGGTTGCAAGGGCAGAGGGTGGATATGAAGGGATGGGGAGATGAATGTGGGTTGAGATGCAGGGATCAATAAAAAGTTAAAAAATCGTCCTAATCTGATAGAACAAATGAGTTGGGCAGCATTCCGTGGCTCCGCACACGCCCAACCACTTAAGAATATAGCAGTGCAACTATCTGCAAAGTAAGCAGAAAGCCTGCAACAAATATTGACCACATTAGCCCTTGATAAAGTACATCTGGCCTCCTGTAGCGTGGATAAGTAAGCCCCTGTTGTCTAAGCCTTTCTTCTGCAGTATGCCAAGAGACAAATACGGTGGAACTCAGGAGGGGGATGCATTTGATTGTCAACAAGCTTCCTTCTTCATGGGATGGTGAGGAAACTAACTTTTATACCAGCTAACTATGAACACTAAACCACGTAGGAGGTATGAGAAAGGCTTAACCCAGTGCTTAGCACCAGGAAACACTTCGTCCGGCCCTCCCTTTGTATTGGCCAAGCTCATCACCATCCTTGCACACAGAAGGGACTGCAGCTAGTTAGCTTTTGGCAACTTAATACAAACACCTGGCGAAAGGGACCCTTAACTGAGGAACTGCCTCCATCAGATTGGCCTGAGGAGAATTTTCTTGATTGATAGTTGATGTGAGAGGGACAAGCCCCCTATGGGTGATACCACCTCCTAGGCAAGTGGTCCTAGGGTGTCTAAGATTGCGGGCTAAGCAAGCAAGCCCGTAAGCAGAGTTCCTCCATGGTCTTTGCTTCAGCCCCTGCCTGAAACTCCTGCCTTGGTTTACTTCGATGATGGACTATAACCCATAAGCGAAATGATGGACTGTAACTCATAAGCCAAATAAACCCTTTGGTCAGTGTTTTATCACAGAAACAGAGGCCCAAAGTGTAATAGGTCCTTACATACACAGAGGTACTCAGAAAATACTTGTTTTTAAAAATAGTAATAACCAAATGGTAGCTAGCCAAGGTAAGGAATCTGCCTTAGTCTTTCCTAGCATTTAAAATGCAATTCTTCATATAACAGCATGACTCTGACATCTGATACTCACTGTGCTGCCCACAACCTAGAAAAGAGGCTGGAGAAAGCATCTTTGTTTCCATAGACGCAATAGCAGCTGTTCCCACAAGAAGATGTTTGCATGTTAAGACTGTTCACGGTAATCAAGGGAAAGCACCATGTCTGGGTACGGCGTATGGTAGCTCTTCAATTAGGAGTTCAAGGAGCATTGCTAGGGATGGAGCTCAATGGCAGAGCGCTTGGACAGCACGCATGAGGTCCTAGGGTAAATAACCGGGGCGGGCAGCGGGGGTGGGGGTAGAATCACCACAGCTAGATGCAGAAGTTTCCTGGGATGGGGCAGTGATAGTGGGGGCTTTGTTGTTGTCTAATTCACCTGAATCTACCGTTGGGATATAATGGTGATTGCCTGTAAAATCACAGTACTTAAGAGGCTGAGGCAGACGATCATGCGTTCCAGGCTGGCCTGAACCATACATCAAAACCTTGTGTCAAATAATACAACAATAAGAAACAACATGAAAATTGATTCTTTTCAAGGCTATGATGAGGGGGCAAACATGGATATAAACGGATAGAGTCACTGCTTCCTGGACTTCACAGAATCCTTGGGAAAGGAATATGTAGCCGGCTTGATAACCACCAGCACCCACAGGGGTGCGCTGGAGGTGGCTGAATCCAGCTATTCCCAACTTTACTTCCAATGACACCACGTGGTAACTGGAAACTGGCCAAGCCTGAATTATTTTTTTTGCCATAAAATAGGCACACGAGTGCTTCTCTCACTTCTCTGGAGAGCGGACTAGTGAACACTTTTGAGCATACCATTGGCCCATGGCCCAGAGTCGCTACTCCTGTCCCTCAGGAGAAGAGTTGAGAGCAATTAGAACTGTCATTAGGGAATTACTAAGAGTGACGAGTCCATAGCAGGTGTTGGAATAAAAGTATCAAAAGAAAGATTGAAGACATTTTCATGTGTGTGTGACTATATTTATATAAAATATATGGAAACACACACACATATATCAGTATATATGAATGAGTTAAATGGAATTATTCTGCGTGGGGGGATGGTAGTCCTCCAAGAAGCCATTGATTGGTAAATAAATGCCCAGGACCAGGAGCGAGATAATGCCCCTAGAGTTGTCAGGAGTGTTCCAGAGACACACACAACAATGCATGCTACTGTCATTGCTCTTTTTGCTCACCAAAACTTGAATGGTAAGACCCTATTGCTGAAGGCACGACCCACTTATTACAGGGCATGAAGAAATCAATTGGTGTACTAACCAGGAAGTTTCCCCCTGCTCACTAAGGGTCATAATATGGGAAAGCGTTATGAAGGCTGCTAGGGAGAAAAGCCATCACTGGTCTTATCCAGTTGAGAACCCTGTAAACTACAGTAACTATTGGCCTAACGAGATATGGCCATGGTTCCAAAAGTGGCATGAATGTTATGGGAGTAACCAACCACTCTTTGCTTGGCTTTAAGGCCCACTCCAAAGAAGGAAATGCATGCCTGGTACTGAAATCTGGTCAAGGATGAGAGAATTCATAGGCCCCAAGGGAGGCCTCTAATAATAGACCTATAATAATAATACTATCATTCTGCTGCAAGCACATATGGTATCAAACTGCCTTCTAAATATGTATCGCTATACCCATAGATTAGTGCAGATCTCAGTCCTCATCAGAGCAGCTTCTTTGTACAAAAGAAAGATTCAAAAAGAATAAAGAGCCCCAGAAGCAGGAGTTCAGATATAACCCTGCTCATTTTTTACCATTTGTAACGTCCAGTGTGTATCTGTGCCCTGCTCATGATCAATGAGCTATGTGTAGTGTAGAGAAAGGTGTTCTGGTGGCTGCTGGTTTCAAATTTCAATATAGCAACGCAACTGTCAGGGAATCAATTCCCTGTAGAAATTTCAAGAATGAGAAAGTGAGGTAGCACATGCTTGTCAACCCATCACTCTAAAGACAGGATGATCAATAATCCAAGATCCCAATCTGGGTTACATAGGGAGACCCTGTCTCCAAAACAGACACTGAGAATAGATGCAAAGGTTTCACTTCAGGAGCATCCATAGGATGTGTATCATCCCACGGGACTCTGTGGAACTATGTAATGTCCTGCCACAGGGATTATTTAACTCTATGGTCAGTCACTCCACATGGGTAATGTCTAGCCTTTAAACATTCCTCTATGCTAGGTACAGTATGTAACAATAATCCCAGCGCCTGGGAGGTAGAGGCAAGAAGTTCAAGTTCATTCTTGACTACATAGCAAGTCAGAGGCCAACAGGGGCTACATGAGAGTGTTTTCACACACACACACACACACACACACACACACACACACACACACACTGCAGGTGCATATTCACAAGCATAAATGACTTCTCAGATGTAAACTGTAGCTATTACCCAGAGACAGTCAACAGAGCTTTAATAAATGATAAATGTATTACATTATTGAGCACCTTGTATGTACAAGGCCATGTGACTTAATACTGGGAAGGAATAGATAATACAGTCAACAAGTTAAGCATTGCACCTTTCTTGTGGATCTTTGGAGTCTGACAAGAGTTGCTAAGAATCAGTAAGCAAGATCAGTGTCACAACACAGAAGTACAGGCTCCACTCTGAACGGGCTCCCAGCCCCTCAATATGATAACAGTATCCCACAGCTATAGTAGGTCTGGCCCACAATTGGCATCTGTCTTCTGAAACTGATGCATTTACAGATCTTCTGTTTACTCTTTATATGCATTCATTCAGGCCTTTTGAACCATTTTCCTTATGGGCTAGTATGGCAAGATAGTTCAGAGGGTAAATGCATTTGCCATCCTAGCCTGACAATCTGAATTCTAGCCCTGGAACCTTCATGAAGGTGAAAGAAAAGAACCGACTGGTAAATATTGTGCCCTGAACTCCACATACATTCTGCAGCAGGCACACCTACACACACACACACACACACACACCAATACAATAACAATACAGTAAAATAAATGCTCCCGGACTTCGAAACCAGAAAAGCTAGGATTCTCATAAAATGCGTTCTAATAATACTCAGGAATGGAGACCCAGAAGAGTGGCAGTTAATCAGGAGGATGAGTTGGTGGCTTCTCCAAAATTCTTGAAATCTTGGAGATTGTTAGGGATATAAACACCCCTTCTGGTTGATTCCTGCTTTTTAAAATAAAACACGATTCTTTCCATTTGGTACTCGGTTTTCAGGAAACTCCCTCAGGCGTGTCCTCAAGGCGGTCCCAAGACACCCAAGCTTGCATTCTTGCAGCACCTTGCTTGCAGTGTTGTTGGACTGGTATTTTTAGTTGCTTGGGGGAGTGGGGTAGGGGGAGTAGATCAGGGGAGGGGCGTTTCTCCTTGCTGCAGTATGTGTTACCACCAGCAGAGGGCAGGATTACACAGCACACCCAAGCTCCTCTGGTCTAAGCCTAAACAAGGAAGTGGATGAGTGTTAGCAACAGGAGCGAGTGCAGAACAAATATGCCGATACACTCAGAGATGACAGTGTGAGAAAAATTTGGAGATGGACAGGCACTGTACCTGGCCCAGAGGGTCACTTCACTATTCACTTAGGGAGGTCAACTTCCTAAAGCAATAAAACATTATGCAAGTGACCCCCAGATTTGATTGGCCTTCTAAATGTCCGCAGTATTCATTGTCCTGAAGCTATAGACTTGCTAAACTATAAACTAGACCGTGCGTCTTCTGGGTTAAAATCTGAGGGAGATTATTCACATCTCAGTGGCTCCAATGATCTTCTTCAGATCAAAGGTATGGAGTTTCTTCTCCAATGTGAGAATCAGAGGTTGTGTGGGTTGTAGGAGCAGAGATAATGACAGCATCTTTTCCAGGGATGTGGTGGGCATGTGCAAGGCATGTATATGAATGGATGCAGCCCTCCCACCACCTCGATAAAGCAAATACTTATTAATGCCCATTCTCCGGGTAAGACACAAAGCCACAGAGTGATGAAGCAAATTGCCCATAGTGTCATGCTAGGAAGCCACAGGTGTGAGATGGGAACTCCAGATGAAAGGCTCCAGCCACTGTCAAACATCGTTTTCAGGGTCCTCCACAAGAGAAAAGATGCTGACTACAGACCCTCCTCGGTTCTTATTCAAACTAGGACCACTTTCTACTTCCCGTTGCTCACATCCTCTCAATAAAGGCCCATCAAAATCCTCACGTGTGCCAGGCACATCATGAAGCACTGGAATTCACAACGGTGTCCCACTCTGTCACGTGGATTTGGCCACAAAGCTTACAAGCCAGGAAAGATTCATGGGAAAGGTGAATTCTGCAGTGTGCAGAAGTAAAGTTTTGATGGGCAGGCACCATGCAAGCGGAATTCGGCTGCTTCCCTTGTCTATACAACCAAGGCACCATTTGGTTTAATGGGTAGAGGTACTTTCATAGAGCAGCAACCATATGCCTGGTGCTGAGCTTTGCTCCAAAACAACAGAGCCCATCCTCCCTGCAAAAGAGCTCACATACTAGAGCATTCTTACAAAAATGCATGCCCTAAACCAGACAGAAGATTCTGTGGGGATACGTCTACTAACAGCCAATGACTTGGGGCACTGAATTTGGGCTAGGCTCTACCTATAAGCAATGTTTCTAATCAAATAAAAACACTATAATCCTCTGACATACTTCCAGAATATGCCCATTTTACTAATGGAAAACTGAGAGTTAAAAGCATTCAATCAGAAACTGGAGGGATGGTTCAGAAGTTAAGGAGACTCACTGCTGCTGCAGAAGATCCAGACTGGGTTCCTCACACTGCCTGTAACTTTAGAGCTGATGGTTCCTTCTGGCCACCATGGGTACCTGCACACACATGGTGCACATAAACTCATGCAGGCACACAATCTACATAAATAAATGAATGCATGAATTAAAAAGCAAATTCTTAAAAATTCTGTGACCAAAAAGCTGGAAGACTGTAGGACCAGAGAAGGCTTGCCATGTTTCTATTTTCTGCAAAAGCTCAGACTAGGGAGCCCAGTTCTCCTAAGAGCTGAAAGTTCAAGACAGAAACTGCAGGGGATCCCTATCTGTATTCTGCCTGACCCCCTTCCTGTGTGTGTGTGTGCGCACGTGCATGTATGTGTGTCTATGTTTGTCTATGTATGCCTCTGTGTGGGCTATGCATGTGTGTATAAGCCAGAGGCTAAATGTCCCTCAGTTGCTCAGCAACTACCTTTTTTTGGACCGGGATTCCCTCACTGATCTTGGAGCTCACTGATTCAGCTAGACTGGCTAGCCAGCAACTCACAAGGATCCTCCTGTCCCCATCCCCCCAGCTCCATGTTTACTGGAGTGTGTCGCCACACCTCTCTTTTGTGCATAGATGCTGTGGATCAAATTCAGGTCCCCATGTTTGCGCAGCTAGTGCTTCACCCAGTGACTCCTCTCCCCAGCTCCCTGCCTGGATTCTTGTGAGTAATTAGTGCTGATCTGAT
>PVIU01015168.1:0-49292 GCA_004026605.1 Ondatra zibethicus
GGAGGTTCTGTGTATGCTTTCTTTGGGTTCAGCTAGTTATTCGGCTTCTCTGGGCTTGTGAGCTAAGTGCTTAGTGTCTTTTATTTTATAGCTAGGGTCCACTAATGAGTGAGTACATACCAAAATCATCTTTCTGGGTTTGGGTTACCTCACTCAGGATAGCGTTTTCTATTTCCATCCATTTGCATGCAAAATTCAAATCTCTTAATCATAATCTCTCATAAAGCCTGAATCTCCTGACCTGCAAATATTTCTAGTGATTTCCCTATGCTATCAATTTTCTGGTCCCCATTCTGCATCTGTGACTCCAAGGTCTTAATGTTTTCTTTCAAAGATAACATCTCCTCCTTGAACTGCCCCGGATATTGTGTAAGTTGCCATCCTGTAGGTATACTGTTTGTTACCTTATCAAAACTCTGTGATAACTTCTGAAAGTCAAATTCAACAGCCTGCACCCTCTCAGGTAAGTTCCTAGTACCCTTAGATATGGACCCAATTTTGCCTATCATGGGATTAATCCTATCAATTAATGCCATAATACTTCCATAATGATATAATATGGAGAAGAAAACTGAAACCTAATAACCAGTAAATTGAGGTACCTCCATAGGCATATAGGCCTCTTGTGATTTCTTCCATAGTGGCAGCAAAACCTGCAGCAAAGTCCCATTAAAAACGAAACCTGCCATTTTACCTGCTGTCCAGCAGATGGTACTGTGTCTGAGTCACGACTGGAATCAATGCAAAGGTGACAGAAACAGTCCTGTTTCAGTGTCTGCCTTGGTATTTGTTAAAGACTGGGAAATATGAGTTGCTCAACAAAGTAAATGTAATTAAATCAATTCCATACATGGAACTAGAAACCCAAAATCCAGAGGTAGAGAACAGCAACTTGGAAGCTGCATAAGCCTCCACATGACAAAGAGTTGCCCAAGGGTTTGCAGCATTTGACAACCTCTTGTGCTCTGACTTGTGCTGCTTAAGTACTGTGCTACAAGTGGGATTCAAAAACCTCCCAGAAAAGATCAAACCACGCAGGCAGAGACTGTCTGGGCTCATGGATCCTGGGAGGCATGGAGTTTAAATCCACATCAGAAGGCAAATGATAGGGGGCATGGGGACTTGAGTCCAATCCGAGGTGCATAAAGAACTGTGGCAAGAAAAGCCACTGTACGAGATTCTATATTGAACTGATGGCTCCACGCACAGGCTGGGGCTGAGGGAAGGCTCGTGCCAAGCCGAGGTGGTGTCAGGCAGCCAAGCCGAGGTGGGGGTGTTGGGGGTGTTCTAAAACCAAACGTTGGGTGCCAGATGGAGGCGTAAGTCACAAAACAATCCAACACCAGTTTGTAATTATGATTAATAAAAGGTTATTTATTTAAAGAAAAAACTTACAGATCACTGTACTAGACAATAGCCTTCTGCATGACCAGGAAAGGAGTCTAGTAGCTGGAAGCAGAGTCCAAAACAAGAGAGAGAGTGTACAGCTACTGCTGCTTTTTAAAGCAAAAGAGACTATGTCCAAGTGGGCTGGTATCTTAAAGGCTATTGGCTGAAGGAGTGGAAGGAGCTCCCGCAGCAGGAACCCACAAGAATGACCCCAGCTAAGACCCTAAGCAATAGTTGAGAAGGAGCCTGATCTGGCTTTCCTGTGTAATCAGATTAATGACACCTTAACTGACATCATAGAACTTCATCCAGCAACTGATGGGAGCAGATGCAGAGACCACAGCTAATCACTGGACAAAGCTTCAGGAAACTAGTCCGGGAGAGGGAGGAGTGATATTATGAGCAAATGGGTCATGACCATAATGGGGATACCCACAGAAACAGCTGACCCTAGCTAGTTAGAGCTCATTGACTGGACTGATAGCGGGTGACCCTGCATAGGACCAAATAAGTCCCACCATGAAGGTGACAGTTGTATGATTTGGGCAGTGTGTGGAGCCACTGACAGTGGAACCAGGATTTATCCCTAGTGCTTGAATGGATAATTTAGAACCCATTGTTTTTGGAGAGATACCTTGCTCAGCCTAAATATGGGGGGAATACCTCATTCCTGCCTCAATGTGTCAAACTGTATTGACTCTACTTCAGAAGCCTTACCTACTCACTGAGGAGTGGATGATGGCTGAGGATGTAGAACATGAGGAGGGAAAGGAGTGAGAACTGGGATAGGTATGTAAAATGAGAAAAGGATTGTTTAAAAAATTAATAAAATAACTAAAAAAAGAAAGAAGAAAAGAAAACAGGCTGAGCAAGTCAGGGAGAGCAAGCTAGTAAGCAGTACCCCTCCGTGGTCTCTGCATCTGCTTCTGCAGCCAGGTTCCTGTCCTGACTTCCTTAGTGTTTTTTATGAGTAAGCCAAATAAACCCTTTCCACTCAAACTTGCTTTACTCAGGGTGTTTTTAAGACAGGTATGCAATCTGTATCCTTAGAGTGTATTTATTTTCTCACGTTTCTTAAACTTTCTCCATCAATGAATCCTGAATTTCATGTTGGTTTTGGGGTTGAGGCAGGGAAATGGAACAACCTAATTCTCAGACTTTTGTTAGCATATACCTGGACAGATATTATGACTAATTAAAATTTGTCTCAAATATGTCTGTAACTAGTAAATTTTCTGAAAAGCATAACAAGGTTCTCAAAGTTTATACCAGAGGCTTCTTTTACTTTTTGCAATGTTTGAATAATTCTTGTAAATATTTATTCTCTGGTATTTTATTGTGTCAATATTCTTCATGAAGAAAGTTAAAAAGTGGAAATGTTGCTTCTCTTTCAGTTGCCTTCTTTCTGATATACTTACTTATTCTTTACCATTTTATCCCTATCATTTTTATTTCCCAGTTTACTTAACACATTCATTCAGTGCTCATTTGACCATCCTTTATTACTTAACCAACAGCTTATCTTCACAGCTGATAAAATTTTATCTTTTTTTTCTCTCTTGACTCAATTAATATTATGAAAGTGGGCACATGGGACAAACAGTTTGGTGTATGCATAGTTTCCTAGCTTAGTGTTTGACATCATCTGTGATGCCTGCCACTGACCCATCAGAAATGAAAATTGTAAAATGACACCGATTTGGCTGATTATGGATGACTTTTTGAACATTTGGACGGGGAAGGACTGCAAGCATGTAGCAGAGCCTGAGAGTTCTGTCAAAGGGAAATAGCTGAATGGAAATATGGAATTTCAATATTAATATGGATAAATCAGTACAGTTCTTACTGTCATAGTTTTCAGGTGGAGGAAACCATGTTTCTTGGGACCCTCTTGGTTTACATGAAGGTGAGATGGTTATTTTGTAGGAGAATAGTAACAAACAGACTGGGTTTTAGCTTAAATTCACCAAAGCGACAGAGTGGGGCAAGTATTGATGCAATGGAGAAAAGGCTGTGGACAGGAATGGGCAGCATCTCTCCACTGTGTGTCTGTATGTTCCAAGGAACAAGAGCAACTCAGTTGTGCCCAAAATGACCCCATCAAGGTCTACAGAGTATTTGTTGCTTACCAGATTGTGGTTGATCTATTTTCAGACTTTTTTGAGGTTTCTAGATGTTTTACTCTTATTAATGTAGCTATGTTATCACTTATTGGGGCTTATAGGTTTATATGGTACATGCTTATATATTTGTGAATCCTTTAAATTTTGGTTGATAGAAAGAAGCATAAAGTATGGCACATTATTGAACAAACACTTGATTCATCACCTACAACTTGGAAATCCCCTGAACTTTGTTTGAAACTATATCCTTTCCAAGAAAGAATTGATGTGTTTCACCTTAGCTGAAGTCGAAAATTAGTATTTGTATTTTTATCCAGATGATTCTAAAATCTACCCAGGATTGAGAACTACTTCACTAAGGTTTCAGCAATATAAAACCAGTACAAAAAGTCCAGGTAACAATGAAGGATAGGCACAGAGCCCCCAAAATGGAGGTCTTCCTCCCACAGAAACTATGCTGAAAGACTACTTATGAAAATTATTTAAACTGAAATTATTAATAAAAATGATTAGTCACAAGAGGATACACTTATGCTAATGATTTAGACAACTTTACGGAAACTGTTCTTCAGGTAATATTAAAGATAATAATAGCTATAATTATAATGTGATTAGTTGGCACTAAGCATAACTCAAGTGCTCTACTTACAATAACTCATTTGAACTTCAAGCAATCCCACTGGGAAGGGTTATTGTAAACCAGGTTTTCAGATGATGATCCCAGGCTCAGAGATGTAAAAGACAAGTTGTACCTGGCCACGTAACAAGAAAAAGCCAAGCAGGATTTAGGGCCAAAACTTACAGTGCCAATGTTAATATCCCAGCCACCAATCAAATTTTCTAAGAACAGATTGTTATTTTTCTGACCGGATCAGTTTCAGATATGGTTTTATATCTCAATTTTTTTTATTTAATCCACTGTCCTAGCTGATGTTATTCCATGGTGCGTTCAACCATTTCTGCTCCTCAGATAAGGCACTTTTTATCTTCCTCTGCAAGAAGCACAATGTTAAATAACAGTAATGCCTTTACTAAGATACCATTATCGTGGGCTCTAAATCCTCCCGAGCTTAACATGCTTCTCTCCTTTTCCTTTTAAGACTATCTTTGTATTTTCTCGTTGTTTTTCCCCATTAATGTTTGCTGCATGGTTTTGTATATTTCCTATATTTTGCTTCATTAAATCCAAAGTTTATTATAGAAGGGAAATTATCGATCATCAAATTGTCATTCATAATACATCCCTTCAAATCAGGAATTTACTAATTTCCTGATGTTCCTTAGCTTGTTCATAATTTATAGAGTCCTGTGAGGTAAAATATTATTTACTTTTTGAAGTTCTTTTAGAGTTCCACTATCTTATCCAAGGTTGTAAATCTAGTAAGTGGTTGAGCTAGTAAGTGGTTTAAAGCCCCAATTCTAATTCCAGAATTCTTAATGACTTCAGTTTGCTGCTGCCATTAGGAAGACTGTCCCCGAAATAAGTACATCATCCCTGTCACTCTGATGCTGTGGGTTCAATTGTCCCCTGACAAAGCAAGGTGACCAACTGTCAAAGGAGATCAACCTTGCTCCCCATGGGCCTAGGAGGAAGACCAGACATTCTTCCTTAGGGCTTGTCTTTACTGTTTGCTCTCTACTAACAGATAGCTGCATCATGAGAAAGAAGGCTGAATTTTAAATTGACAGAATAGATCTTGTTTTAGTATTCTCACAAATATTTGCTGAGAAATATTTATTTATAGAAGCAACTTGTTGCTATTTTATAAATACCTATTCTTTGTCATGACTGAATGCATCTTCTAACAAATGTAGGTTAACAAGGAATTTGTAAAAAAAAAAAAAACAAATAAAAAGGAGGACGGGATTTCTGGGTAGAATTTAGAAAGACATCTTTTTTTCTTATCTGAGTTTTGTATTTCACTTGACTTTACAGCTTCTACCATGAAAGTGTGTGTGTGTGTGTGTGTGTGTGTGTATAATTGTATGTGTATGTATTGATGTGTGTTTCTATATACATATGTGCTCTTATGTAGAAGATAATGGGTGTTTTCATGTGTGTACGTATGTTTACATGTGTGTATATGGGTGTGTTTATACATGTGTGTGTGTGTGTGTGTGTGTTAGCGTATGAGTGTGTCTATGTGTAAAAGGTAGTTCTCTTTTGGACAATTTAATTGCCATTTCATTCTCTTTTTGGAGTCATCTGCATTAGAGTCAAGCCAAGTTGATTGACTTGCATAAGTTGGTTTGATCAATGTGTGTTTGTTGTTGATTTTTTTTTCTCCACAGAACAAATCTGTGTCCCTGATTTTGCCATTTGGTGGAGGATAGACAGAGATGAGAACGTTCCTCCAATATAATAAGTAAGCTGTAGAAAGATTTTACAACATAAAGCCTCCGTGAGCACACAGGCAGAACCATAAAAGAGGGATTACTCAGCTACAGATACTAAAGTGCATCCTTCAGGAATGAGTCCTGGCACAAGGCAACAGTTTTTACTGCCACCAGGAATCTCTGGACTCCAGCTTACTGGATAACATTCAAAAATAATTAGCTGTTTGAGTCAGATCCCAATGCCACATTTAACAGTTTGTGTTGCTGAATAGATATCACTGAACACTTAAAATATATACACAGTAGGTTTGGACAGCTAAAAATAAAGGACATCAGCATTCATATCCACATGCAAAGGAAGGTCAAGGTGGAAAAAACCTCTCATGAGTACCCAGTTATATTGGCCCATTGTTTCACTGTCAAGTGAAAATGTCTGGCTTCCATACTTACAGGATTCTCTGTGGAAGAATTTCATCTCCTGATTTCCCTCCCATGGCTCATTTGCATCTTGTTGTCATTTATCCACCTCACTTTTTTGTTTTCTATATGAACACTAATTCTTCACATCACTAGTTCTTAAATATCACTCATAAACAAGTCTCCCTTTTGTTATTTTCTATTCAAGGCAATGTTTGGAGGTTCATGATTTCCTGCCTCACTTATTTCTCCATTTTTTAACAACCAAGTTTCCCAATCCTCAACTAAACCCAAAATTTAAGATATGAAAATAACGCTATTGTTTCTCCTTCTTTACCTTTTAAGAACATCCTTTACATGTTTGGCATAAAATAGACTATATTTGTCAGTATTTTTATTCAGGGTTTTTAGTTCTTGTTTAATTTCTATAGCACAGAACTCATTCAGTATAGTTTTAACATTTCTTTTGGAAATAATCTTTATAGAAATGATATTGACTATGTAAAATATTATTCTAGTCAATTAATAAATTCATGTTGAACAAAGAGAAAATTTAAATCTTTAAGGAATTTCAATATCTTCACTTATGCCAAAATTAAAAGGAAAGAATTAATTGGAATTTTCTAGATATTAGGTTATTAGCAAAATAAAAATCTAAAAGTTTGAAAATTTTTATAAGCTACTTGAAAAAATCTGTTGTGTTTTCTCCTTCCTTCCTACACCAAAAATCATATTCCTGAATCATCTTCTGGATAAAACAGAGCTGATACATATATGAATTCACAGATACTTTGAAATATGAGTTCCTGCCCATGTACAAAACAGACAAAAGCCCAGTAAGCAGAAGAGGAAGTGAATAAAAGGTCCCACCTATAACCAAGAAGCTATTTATTATTAATGCTATCTGAGGATACTCAACTGCATTTTAATTCTTATAGTGTCAATACAAATCACTGAGTGGACAAAATAATTTTTATTATTTACTTTATTGTTACCGTATCTTATAGTCTTTCTTCAGGGTTTTACTGTGTATCCATGACTGTCCTGGAATGCACTTTGTAGACCGGGCTGGTCTGAAACTCAGAGATCTGCCTGCCTTTGTAGATTTTTTCTAATCTTTACTTTTTATTTCTTCAACTTAAAACTATTTCACAATGGGTAGCATAAAATTTTAAGCTCAACAGAAGATATTTCTTTATGATTTACTAATTTCTGCTTGTTTCTCCTTTCTTTATGTCTCATCACAACTTAACATCTGCTCTAACATATAAATGAGAAAAATACCATATTTTCTAAAACTCTGACAAACCTTTCTTTTACAATCACTAATAGGTTGAAATGATCCATGTTTTTATGAAGGGTAAATAGTTTACTAATTTGCTTTTTCTTTTGTTGTTTAAATTTGCAATTCAATCATTCAAAATACTATATTTTCCTATGTACAAATCAAATTGTGGTGTATAATAAACATGGGCATTTGGATATATAAAGAGGGATAGATAATTAGATATAATAAAGATACATATGGAAATGTTTAATATTGGCTGAATAACTGATGTATCAAATGTTATTGTGAATACTCTTAATACTTAATCTCTTAGCAGTTTTTGAAGAATGCAATGATATTTTTAGTAACACGTCAGCATGTTGCATTAAATACTCTCTTGAACTTCCTCCTATATAGCCAAAGTTTCATGACCTTTAGCTAACACCA
Source organism: Ondatra zibethicus (assembly GCA_004026605.1). Classification (NCBI taxonomy): domain Eukaryota; kingdom Metazoa; phylum Chordata; class Mammalia; order Rodentia; family Cricetidae; genus Ondatra; species Ondatra zibethicus. Next base: position 7,981 of record PVIU01015168.1, read on the forward strand.
TTTTAATACTTTCTTCATATCCTCATGCCCAGTCGCTTCTAAGAGATTGTGTTTAGTTTCCACATGTAATTTGAGCCATGAAATAATTCTCTTATTTCTTACATCATTGATTACTAACTTCTAATCAGCGCCTCCATCCCTAGTCTGTGTTTTTTGTTGAAAGTTTATAAAATATATATCATGTAGTTGCTTGATTGGTATGTAACCATCAAAAGTCAATAAGCTATAAATAGGAAAACTCGATATCTTTTACTGGTTTGTTTCACATAATTTGCAATAAAGTAAAACCATACCGACCTTTTAGGTCTTAGCACTCTTTGTTTCTAGTGTGTTCACAAAGAAAATGAAAAGCAACAGTGAATCTGGAAATGTAATAACATAGAAATCACGGGAAAATTTTACTATACATGGATTTCCTGACTGCAGCTGAAGGCGTTGAACTTCTGGAAACTCCAGCATATTTATCAGAAAAAAATAGACAGATAGGCATTTAAGAAAAATTACTAGACTGTGACGTTTTGTTAAAAAAAATCTGTCTTTTAATGTGGAAATATAAACACATTAAAAAAGAAAAGAAATATATCTTTTTTAATCAAAAAAGCATACATTTCTGACTGTTTAATAACTGCTAGCAGATGAGTCAGGTAATGTTTGTCAAGGAGACCACTTAATGAAAGTTTACCTCCGAAATAAGTATACATGATCAGAGACACAAGATTGCCATCTGGTGGTGATTTATGCAAAACTGTTGTGCTAAATGACCTTTACTGCTAAGCCAGGAGGTTAAGGCTGTTAATTCAACTTTGCAAGAATGATAATCATACTACTTGTGAATGAATTAATGGTTATAGGATTAACCTTGTAAATCAAATCATTCTTTAAGATACATAGCTATGAACAAAATATTTTTCAATGAAAATAAAGTACAATCACTTGAATTTCTTATAATGAGACTTACATAGACAAACATTACAATATGTATTAATATACTACCTGGTATATATAAAACTGTAAGTAAATAAATGCTAATGCATGCACAAAGTTATATTTACAACATATATACATTATTAAAATTGTGTACTATTTTAAATGTGTGTATTAAAAACAATTAGCTTTCAAAATCCTTGATAAATTATGATTAAGAGCACTTTAAAGTTTATCATAAAATGTAACAGTTGAAATATTTTAATCTAGCAGATATTCTCATTTATAATTGATTAGAAGCACAAAAGAGAGTTAATAATCATTACAAAAATCATTCAGGATGTTTTCTCTCTGTTATAGATTTTAGTAGTTTACTTTAAAACAAACATGCCATGCGATATCTAAGTCAGATAGTCAATGAATAGTGCCTGAAAGAGATACTTTGAACATTAAAATAAATTTACTTTATATTGTCTCATATGGATATGTTCTTCTATTTTACTGCATTTCTGTAGGATTGGATTGGAAACCAAACTAAAGTCTATTGAAGAAGTCTACTGGCACTTCTCCTTCTCTGGGGAATGACCCAAGATTTCCACCCGGTAGAATGTTTAATGAGGAATAAATGAAATTATGACATAATCCCACAGCAAGTGCATCTTGAGTGCCTCGATTAGTAAATAAATTAGAAAAATCAACATGGGGATTTGAAAGTATCCCATTGTAAATTTGAACAGAGATTGCATCTGTTCCTTCAAGAAGAGCTGTGGCTGGCCTTCTAAAGCATCCTCCTGTTCGGTTTTTCCTTGTGGCATTCTTCTAAAGGCAAAAAGCATCAGTAGAAGGCACCAATCTGGGAGACACATTTAAATAGTCACATTTTCATTGACGGAAAATATCACTAAGTGATATATTTGTGGCTTTAAAGAGAAGTGGTTTTGTTCCGGGAGCATTTACTATTAGCAATACTTTGCCTGACTTTGAACTCTAACTAGAGTGTATTAGGATTTCAGAATGAGAACGCTCGCATGGTTCACCACCAATCACAGGAGCAGCCATGGCCTGTCCCTGCCTCCACATTGAAGAAAAATATAGTAGGAGATTTTAGTTAGTATAAACATACCAAATGAGAAAGCACTTTGATGTCAATTGCTTGAAACCCGACATTCAATAGGAAGCATTACAACACTAATATTTTACATATAGACTATTTTTATTTTGAACCTATAGCAGTGTGAATTATACTGTTTATTACCTTAGAAAATACTTTTGGATGTATGTTCACACATGATCAGTTTTAAACCGCTATACAGTGAAGTCTTACTGGTAAGTTTTCATTAAGTGTTTTGTTTAATATAAACAAAGAAAAGGAAATGAATGCTGAAAGACTGAGATTTTCAGCAAAATAACAATGTTGGTTTGTTTTTTCTTCTGAAAACAAGGGTCTGACTTAATTCCATCCTCATCTAAATGATTAATTGGACCCTTCATCATTCCCCTATGTGCCAACACAGATTGCTCTTGCAAAGGAAATGGTAGATTCAATCCTTCATTTTATATATCTTGAGAGAAAGATTTTACTCTTGAAATTTTACCCTAGAGTTAGTGTGTTGTGTTGGTTTTTATTTGTGGTGCTGTCTTATTTTGAAAATTTTAAACAAAACTCATAACAAATAATTTAAGAATGGAAGAAATAGTCTGCTACTCATGGGAAAGCATGCATGCAGGTTAAATTCATAGCATTTGAGTCATGTAGCCATGGGGGTCCTATATATACAGGCAGTATAGCTATGGTAAATTGCTTAATTTGCCTCAGTTTCCTTATAGATGCTATAAGTTAATAACACTATCTCTTAACATTATGTAGAAGAGCATAGTTAAATATATGCAAAAGAATCTGGCTCACATAATTCTAAATAAATAATAACTATTATTCTGAGAATGGTAATTATTACTACAAGACTCAGTCTTGCTGAAATATAGAATTTCCTTCAGTCAAGATTATATTCTGACGAAGAAAATTACAGTGGATAGCAGAAACATCATTAAGAAGCTGAGAAAATAGCATATTTTACAATGGCAGTTTGAAAATAAAATCAATTTACTCTTTGCAAATTGAATAGTGTGCATTAATCATATGTAGGAAGGATATTTGACAACAATATCAGGCACCATATACAGTTAGTACTCAATAGTTACTCTTCAAATATTGCCAGCAAAACCCAGCTGTATCATTTAAAACACAAAATATTTGAAGGATAATTCTTATATAGTTTAATATAATGTAAAGTTATGAATTCATCACTTAAGCTCATTTTATCAATGTAAAACCCAAGTTCAGCGTCTGATAGAGAACACGCATGCATAAGATAAACATGATGGTGATGAGGATGCCATCATCAACTGTTCTGATGTACAAAATGATCTTCCTCATGAGTGATCATAGATGTGTGACATCCTTTCCATTTAATACAGGAGTCAATACTTGATTGCTCATAGCTGTTGAATCCATTAATTCTGGCTTCTTTCCATGAGTAAGAAACAAAGATAATGCTATTGTCTTTAGTTGTATGTATAGAACTGTTCTTGCTACTAACTAGCCTTCATTAAAGTTTGTATAACATAGTATTTAAAAAGTAAAACTAACAAAATGGTTACTCTCATTGAAAATTGCAGTACCTGCCTTTCTTCCTTTCTTTCTTCCTTCCTGCCTTCCTTCCTTGCCTACTTCCTCTTCTTTTTCCTTTCATTGAGACAGTATTTATGTGTGTGTAGCCCTTGCTCTGTTGAAACTCACTCTCAGGGGGGCCAGCTAAGATTTATACAACATATTTTCTGTACTTGAAAACCTATTTTATTATGATTTTCTATTATAGCATCACAAATTATTTGTATTATTAAGGCTGAAACTGGCTGTGAGCCACATGTGACTGCAGGACACTGAACCTGGAACCTCAGCAATGGTAATATGTGCTCCTAACTCCTGAGCCTTCTCTCCAGCCTCAAGAACAATCTTTAAACTCACTTCTTTTTTAATTTTTTTAAAAAGAAAACAAACTATCTTTTTTAATTTTGCATGCCAATCCCAGTAACTTCCTTCACATACTTTCCCACCCTGCCCCCATCCACTTCTTAGAGAGGCGCATCACTTTGGAGAAGGTCCAAGGCTTTCATTACTACATCTAGGCCAAAGAAAATAAGTTCCCCAAAACCCAGTATATGCAGTAGGGATAAATTCTGGTGCCACTGCCAGGGGCCCCTCAGTCTGCCCAGCCATGCAACTGTCAACGATGTTCAGTTGGGTCCTATGCTCGTTCCTTCCCTGTCCAACTGGAGTTGGTGTGCTCCCATTAGCTCAAGTAGATTGTTTCAGTGGGTGTGCCCATCATGGTCTTGACCTCTTTGCTCATATTTCCATTCTTTCCACTCTTCAACTAGACGTTGGGAGCTCAATCCAGTACTCTGATGTGGGTCTCTGCCTCTGTTTCAATCAGTTACTAGATGAAGGTTCCATGGTGATATTTAAGATATTTATCAGTCTTAATATAAGGTAAGTCATAAACAGGCCCCCTCTCCTCTATTGCTTAGGGTCTTAGCTGAGGTCATCCTTGAGGATTCCTGGGAATTTCTCTAAAGTCAGGTTTCTTGCTATCATGGCCCCCTAAATCAAGATAATTCTTTCCTTGCTCTCATCTCTATCCTTCCTCCATCACAACTATACCGTTCCCTCAAGTTCTTTTTACCCGTCCCATTCTCCCTCTTCCAAACTCCTTTCTTCCCCCACATCCATGTTCCCAATTTTGTCAGGCAATCTTGTCTATTTTGGCTTTCTAGGTGGATCTATGTATGTTTTTCTTAGGGTTCACCTTATTATTTAGCTTCTCTAAGATCATGAATTCAATATCCTTTGCTTATAGCTAGTATCCACTTATGAATGACTACATACCATATTCATCTTTTTGGGTCTGGGCTACCTCACTCAGGATAGTATTTTCTAGTTCCATCCATTTACATGAAAAATTCAAGATTTCATTTTTTTTTTACCACTGAGTAGTACTCTAATGTGTAAGTGTGCCACATTTTCTTTATCCATTCTTCGTTTGAAGGGCATCTAGGCTGTTTCCAGGAGGCAACTCCATCCCTGATATCAGGGTCTATTATAGAGTTATAGTAATGAAAACAGCTTGGTACTGGCACAAAAACAGAGAGGTTAACCAATGGAATTGAATTGAAGACCAGATATTAATCCATACACCTATGAACACCTGATTTTTGACAAAGAAGCTAAAATTATACAATGGAAAAAAGAAAGCATCTTCAACAAATGGCTGGCATAACTGGATGTCAACATGTAGAAGAATGAAAATAGATCCATATGCATTCCCATGCACAAAACTCAAGTCCAAATGGATTAAAAACCTCAATATAAATCAGACCACACTGGATCTGATAGAAGAGAAAGTGAGAAGTAGCCTTCAATGCATGGCCACAGGATACCACTTCCTAAATATAACCCCATTAGCACAGACATTAAGAGCAACAATGTCTCTCAACAATTGTCCCATCAATAAATGGGACCTCCAGAAACTGAAAAGCTTCTGTAAAGCAAAGGTCATAGCCAATAAGACCAAAAGTTAACCTACTAAATGGGAAAAGATCTTCACCAACCTCACATCAGACAAAGTCTGATCCTCAAAATATATAAAGAACTCAATAAATTAGACATCAAAATTTTAAATAACCCAATTTAAAAATGTGGTACAGAACTAAACAGAGAATTCTCAACACAAGAATCTCAAATGACCAAAAGATACTTACAGAAATGTTCTACATCTTTAGACATCAGGGAAATGAAATCAAAACAATGCTTTTACTCCAGTCAGAATGGCTAAGATCAAAACCACCAATAATAGCTTATGCTGGAGAGGATGTAGAGTAAGGGGAACACTCATCCATTGCTGGTGGGAATGGCAACTGGGAATCAACCTACCTTAGGATCCAGCAATACCACTCTTGGGCATATACCCAAAAGATGCTCAATCATACTACAAAGGCATTTGTTCAACTATGTTCATAGCAGCATTATTTGTAATAAAATCACTTCTTTAGAGAATGAGAATTACTGTTTTTTATTTCACCCAATAACCTTGGAGATCACTTCTCCTAAATATTTAGTTAAAAATTAGTAAACAACCTAAAAATTATGGGCTTTGCCTATATTCAATAGCCCACTGAGGCAATTGCAACAACAGTAACAATTAAACAACAAGAGCAAAAAATTTAAAAACTTAGAAATAAACATACACAAACATACTATATGACAAGGTTTATTCAGTTGTCATGTTTCCTTGAAGAATCAGGTTCTATTACTTCAATATTTCTTAATTTTTGATGCAAAATAATGGGCAAAATGTCATAGATATACTGAAAAGGCAACTAGCTATAAAATAATGTGGTCTCATTTTCTATGGTATTAAGACCACAATCCCTTGCTTATTACGGTTTATATACAATCTTATCAAGAAAATTTCATGGAGTAGGTCAAAAGTATATGAGCCATCAGAAAGTCAACTCAAAACCAGAGGGTAAATGAAAATCTCCAAGGCAACTTACTAGCTCAATTTTAAGAAACTATAATTTGCATCTAGCATAACATATGTATAACTCAGAGAATAGTGCCAAGGTAGATTCATTATTAACTAATTGTTTTCTAAGAAAAACAGATGGTAAAATAAATTATATTCCTCAGAAATTTTTCTTACATTCCTATTTCTAGAAACTGTTATTCCAAGACATATTTAAAATCCAAGGATATTTAGTCGACAGGATCCAGTATCAAATCACTAGAGAGAGGTGAGATACATATGTCTCGATATCTTAAGAAATGAAATTCTGCATTCCACAATTTACTATATTAGGGAATGGGCCAGTGTTTAAAATATATCTGAATATTGTTTTAATTTTTACTTAATTTTATTCGGAAACCACGGGCAAAGAGAAGCTGTGTCACTGGTCATGAAACTCGATGAATGGTAACTCTTTGAATGTGTGTTTCAGTCATCAGATATGCTTAAGATGTATACCTGGAACTAGTGAACAATATTTCAAACCTCATTTTTCATCAGAGTATATGGTCTCAGTAGCCAAGAAATTAAACTGGAAGGATACTCCTCATCATTGTTGTTAGTCTACTCATAAAAAGCTTATTTCTAATTTCATCACTTTGGAACCCTGGTGGTTTATAGCTCTTATTGGCTAAAGGACAGAAGATTCATTCAAATATAGAGCATCTAGTTCCCTTGTGATAAGGTTTAGCCTCCCCAAAAATGTCAATGTTGTAACCAATTACCATATAAAAGACTGGAATTGCTATTTCTCTTATCATTCTTGATTTATAATAGTTGTATTTGAACTTTACACCAACTTCCTTCTGCTTTTCACTCTCAACTTTCCCCACTATAATATCAGCCTCATGGTACAGATGCAAAGGTGATGACAAAGGAGGTATTGTGACATAACTTTGGATGAGAACTTAATTGCTGAGACTATCTCTTTCCACTAAGGAAGAAAAGGATAATCATACCTTCAGCTATCTAACACAGGCATCTCTTTCACCAATGATCTATACCAGTCTCTCCGATGAGAATCACTCATGGAATGTTAAAGAGAAAAGATGAAACAGAAGACTCTGCTTTGATAAAATGGGCAGAGTTCAGGCTTCTTAAAATTTCAAACCCGCAAGTGTGTCAAAAGTGTCAGGAACTTTCTCCACAAACTGACGACCACAAAAATCACACTTGACAGACACGACCCGAAATTATTCCCATGGCTCTTGAGTTTCCTGAGTGCTGGAAGCCACTTATTATAATATAAATAAATATAAACATATTTTTGACAAAGTTATAGAAACTAATACCACAGAATTATTAAATTCTTTCATGTTTGTGCCAGATCTTTAAGGTGTTGCTTCTTTCTGTGTATTCTTTAGTCTACACAGAATACGGCAAGTCTTTAGCTTGCACAAGATACGGCTTAAAATTTGAGAATTTGGAGTTCCAAAAGGAGATCTCCAGTTGTAGGTGTTTTCCTGTCCCGACTGCATGCTCCCAAAATCCAGCAGCTGCTTCTCAATATTACTTATAAATGTTCAATCAATAGCTCAGGTTTGTTAATTACCTATCTCTTACATTTAATTTAACTCACATTTTTATCTATAGTGTGGCATATGGCTCATAATGTTATCTTATTTTCCACACATCCAGCTACCTAGGTGGCTGGCTGTCCTCTCCTCTGACTCTTCCCTTCTTCCTCCAATCATTCTCCTAGTATGGTTGTTCCCTTTTAATTCCTGCCTGGCTATCTGCCAAGCAGCATCTCCTTTGATCAATGAGCATAATACATATTCACAGTGTATGAAAGGATTATTTCACAGCACTAGTAACATATTTTCTCCATGAATAAAATACCTTTCACTATGGCAGGGGGGACACTGGGCATGACTACATTCTGACCTGTGACTTTTATGCATTTCATTCTATGAAACAGGTCCCTCAAAGTCTTTGTACTATGCAACTAAAATTAACAGAGTTCAAAGTTCACATATAGTCTGTAAAATACCAGGATGTAAATATATAGTCTGTAAAACACCACACCTAAGTGTTTGGAGCTGTCCCACTTTCTAGCACCTTGCTCCCAGGTTCCTGCCTTGCATATGCACTTTGCATTATTCATCTTTTTTTATTTCTCTCTCTCTCTCTCTTTCTCTCTCTCTCTCTCTCTCTCTCTCTCATTCTGCCTTTCTCTTGTTCTCTGAGTTCTTTTGATATTTCAAGGGTTTTTTAATAATTTATAAAGTATTACTTCCTTGCTTCGTGAAAAACTTCGAAGAAGTAATAAATTAGGACACTTAAAAACAGGATGTTTTGAAAGCACAAAAAAATGTGGAGCAGAAAAAGGACCTTCCAAGGATGCTGTCCTTAAAGTTCCTTATACATGTAGTAGACCAATTCTTCACCAGTACCCTCTAAAGCTTACAGTGTATGAAGCTTGCACATACATCTCTTTCAATGTCTAACAGAAATTTGACAGCCTCACTCTCACTATACATATCACTTCTCCTATTGATTTTTCACACTGAAATTACACTTTCAAAAGAGTTCAGTCTATGCTAGGCATTCAAGGAGAAAACTGGCATTTGGAAGGATTTGTGTGGTGGGTAATCACCTATTTTCCCTATTTACCTTAAGGTCTTTTCTTTATACCTTTATACCACAAAGCAATTTAACTTTGTGTCATTGACTAAGCATCACACTTAACCCAGGAGTATAATTACATTAATCTTTCCCAGTGATGTAGTGGACACATTGGTTACATTTGAGATGGGATCTCTAAACCTGCATTGACCTTGAAATTGTTATGTGGCAGAGGAAGACTTTGAACTTCTAATCCTCTGGTATTCCTATCCAGAGTGCTGGATTCCAAGAGTCCTCTATTGTTTGAGGTTTGTATAGAAGGTCTAACACTAATCATTCATTAGATCATTCGTTAACTTCACTCAAGCTACACAATGATGATGAAGGGGTAAAAATAAAGGCTGTAGAAGTTAAAGAAGTCAAACTGAAGACAAGAACACAGGGCTGATAGAGAGCTAAAGAGGGTCATTGCAGGTGTTTCTTTAAGGCACTAAAGAATATGATCACTGAGCATACCAGGCTCATAGGAATGCTGTAGGGCTCAGGCCTGACATCTGAATAACCACAGAAGTGAGTCCTGTCAGAATAGACACTATTATGCCTAAACTGTTTGGCTATACTTGTAACCAATTCTATAGAAATTGGAAGAAAATACTGAGCAGTAGCAAATCTGGATGCGTTTACCTCTGGTCTCCCTGCCTAAATGACCTTGGTTGTCTAAGGATGGGTCATGGTAAGACAATGCATTGCTTATTTCACATAGCCCAAAGAAGCCATAACCTAACTTATTGGTTTGGCTCCTTTGATAAATTCATAGGCCTGGTTTGTCTAATATGGTTTTGACACATTCATGTGTCCATTTGTTCCTATTTTAATTTGATAAGTTCATATGTGATAATATCTTATTTGCATAAATTAGTTATCAGTCTGTACTTCATGGTCTCTACTGGACAGATGGTGGCTATTTACTTTCCCAAATAAGATGCTCACTCTTTTTGCCTTGGAATTTGCATACAGAATGATGAAGACTATAGTCTTAAATAATGTCACTCAGGATAGGACAGAGCCTGAAAACAATATAGGGCAGCTTAGAGCAGTGTGTAGCCTGACATCCATATAAATGATCAATTCTAGTCTTCTAACAAAGGATTGTGTGTATCTGTATGTGTGTCAATGTGCATAATTTTTGTTTCGTTTTTTCTTTTCTATTTCATTTATTTATTTGTTTGTTTGTTTGTTGGTTTTTCAAGACAGGGTTTCTTTATAGCTTTGGAACCTGTCATGGAACTAGCTCTTGTAGACCAGGCTGGTTTTGAACTCACAGAGATTCAACTGCCTCTGCCTCCTGGATACTGGGATTAAAGGCATCTGCCACTACAGACTGGTTCTTTTGTTTTTTTTTTTTTTCTTTAGGTAAGTTGTCTCATTGGCCTTGAGCGCCCCTGAGTAGACTAGGCTGTTTGGCCAATGAACCTCAGAGAACTTTCTATTTCTGCAGCCCTAGTCCTATGATTACAAATAATTATCACCACATCCAGATCTCTCATGAGGGTTCTGAGGAGTAATCAATGTCAAGTTCCCACGAAGCAAGGCAAGCACTTTACAGTTTGAACTTGCTCACAAGCACCTAGGCTTGTATTTTAAAATGCATTTGGAGGTAATATAGTTGTTCTTTCAATTATATACTAAAGTATTATTCATATCAGTTTATTCTTTCTCTAAATATTTTATATATATATATAGAGAGAGAGAGAGAAATTGAGTAATGTATATTACTATAACATTATATATGGTGTCTATTTGTATATGGTGTGAATATATATAGTATATAAGTACACACACACACACACACACACACACACACATATATATATATATATATATATATATATATATATAGAGAGAGAGAGAGAGAGAAAGAGAGTGGAGATGGAATACTGACCACTGTACATGCTAAGTAAGTCACTATCCTACTGAGTTACATGCTCAGATCATTAAAGTTGTCTCTCGAAATTATTAGTCTTCAGATTTCTTTTATTTGCATTGCAATGAGTAAAGTATATTAAAAAAACAGTTTTGAATCTAAAAATATTTGGGTGATATTTACTTATCCTTCATCCATTTTGTAGAATTATCATATTGTTCTTTTTTCTTCCACAGTCATCACTTGCTTCTATTTATTTTTAATCTTAAGATTTTATCTAATAGTGATTATATGTGAACTTGAAATTTTAATAAACATTTTTGATAGAGGTAGAAATGTGATTTGTAATTCAGTGTAAAATTTGTATTTAAATCAAATTGGTCTAAACAAGAAATCAAAAGAGAGTCACAGACTGAGTTTCACCATTCCAATATTAGACTCACTGAAGAGACTTCATAGGAAAGACCAGTAATGAAAGAGAGTGAAGGGGAATATAATTTACAGGTTAAAATGTGCCTAGTCATAAGAGCTAGGCAGAATTATATGACAATTAGCCAACAAAGAATTTATTTTTTAAATTCCCAAGATGAAAGGCATTTATGTTCATTACAAGGATAGCTTGTTGAGGCACAGAGAGTTGTAAAAAGTCTGATAAGACTGTATTTAAAAAAGTATAAGAGCTGGTTTTCTTTGCTTTATTTTTAAAAACCACTTGGGAGTGAGTACATGTGATAATTGTCTTTCTGGTCTGGGTTACCTCACTCAAAATGATGCTTTTTAGTTCCACCCACTTTCCTGAAAATTCAAGATGTCATTATTTTTTTCTGCTGTGTAGTACTCCATTGTGTAAATGTACCATATTTTCCTTACCCATTCTTCAGTTGAGGGGCATTTAGGTTGTTTCCAGGTTCTGGGTATGACAAACAATGCTGCTATGAACATAGTGGAGCACATGTCTCTGTGGCATGATTGAGCATCCTTTGGATTGATATTACTGGGTCTTGAGGAAGGTTGTTTCCTAATTTTCTGAGAAATTGCCACACTGACATCCAAAGGGGCTATATCAACTTTCATTCCCCCCCCCCAGAAATGCAGGAGTGTTCCCTTTTCCCCACAACCTCTCCAGCATAAATTGTCATCAGTGTTTTTGATCTTGGCCATTCTTGCAGGTGTAAGATGGAATCTCAGAGTTGTTTTGATTTGCATTTCTGTGATGACTAAAGATGTTGAACATTTCCTTAAGTGTCTTTCAGCCATTTTAGATTCCTCTATTAAGAGTTCTTTGTTTAAGCCTGCACTACATTTTTTTCCCAGAGAACTTAGGCAACAATGAGGACCCTAAGAGAGACATATAGATCTAATCTACAGGGAAGTAGAAAAAGACAAGATCTCCTGAGTAAATTGGGAGCATGAGGGCCTTGGGAGAGGGTTGAAGGAGAGGGGAGAGGCAGGGAGGGGAGCAGAGAAAAATGTAGAGCTCAATAAAAATCAAAAATAAAAAAATAAATAAAAAATCAAAAAAGTAAAAGATGAATTATTCAAAAAGAATATTAACTTGACTATTTGTTTAAGAAATTTTGCTTCAAAAGAGTGTAGAAAGGATGTGGAATAGTATTGAGAGTAGCAAAATAAGGACTCTGTTATGTTCATATGAACAAGCACAAATGAATTATAATGAATATGAATTAGCAAAATTGAAAAACTTATGAAATAGCAAGGAGAATATACAAAATGATACTATTGATTGAGTAAAGTTAGAATCGAATGCCTCTGAGACAAAGAGCTTGCATATGGAGGTGGAACTGTGGTAATTAGGTTATTCAGCATATGTAAAAATTTTCACTTAATCAAACACTCTGTAAAGTAACCTATAAAAGTAGCAATGTGTATATATGAGGATTTTACGGTTCTTCACATTATGAGGCAATTTTTTTTATTTTTATGCTTATATGTTTATTTATGCTTTTATTATTTAAGATAATTTTAAATTTAAGTATCTTTGATCATATTCTTTCCCTCTTTCAAGTTCATCTGTCTCTTCTCCTCCCTACCCATCCAACTTTAAGTTCTTTCTCAAAAAACAAATTAAAAAAACAAATACAAAAATAAACCATTCAAAACCTAGAAAACAAAATACATCACCAAAAAAGAAAGACAAATGAACATACAAACAATAATTACCAAACTCTAAGAAATAAAGTACACTCAAAAAACTGTGGAGTCTATTATTTGTTAGTGAACTACCTCTGAACATGATGTCGCTGTGGCGTGTTTGACAGTTCCATTGATAACCTTTACCCTAGTGACTGGGTTTATAGTCATTCATTTTTTAAGCATAAAAAGATAAAATATAATTAAAAAAACCCAAAATTTAAACATAAAAGTCAGACAGGACAGACCCGCAAAAGGAAAAGAGGCCAAGAACCAAGACCTTTTAGTTGACACAATCAATATTCCCATAAAAATACAAAACTGGAAGCTATAATATAAACTCAGAAGACCTGGTGAAGGCTGCGCAGTCCCTGGGCTTCCTGCTTCAGTCTCTGAATTTATATGAATTTTTCTCAGGTTGATTTAGAGAGCATTGTTTGCTTGCTGTCCTCCATCCCCTGTGGCTTTTACACTTTTTCCATCTCTTCTTCCATTGGGTTCCCTGAAACTGAGGCAAGGGATTTGATGTATAGTGTGAGTTTTTAAGGGCAAATATTTAATCTACTGCATTTAATGTAATAACTATAAACCAAGGTGGTACCTATAGTTAGTTTTTAATACAATTATTTAATTGATATTATAAAAGTAGAGATTTATAAATTGTTTTATAAATTCATAGACACAATCAAATTTAAAAAATAGATATACTGTTGAATTTTTGACAAATTTACATAAAAGTTATCAATTTGTTTTTAAAAAGAAGTTTAAATATCTGTTTTTGTTCCAAGCTAGTCAAGATTGGATATTTTTTAAAGATATTTTCATTTTTAATATTATGTTATGATTACATAATTTCTTCCTTTTTCTTTCTTACTTAGCATCCTATGGGCCACACTATGTTCTCTTTCTAATTCATGGCCTAGTTACACTGAATATTATTGCATACACATATGTGTACATATTTTGTTTTAAGGGACCTTGTTCTCTACATCTGTCTCTGTGCTGTTCAAGATTCAATTTCAGTGACCTATCTCTGAGCTGTATTGTCCAATATTTGTTTCACTCAACATAACTAAAAATTGCTTCTGAGTCATTACTGCTAAGCATTCTTTTTTCCTTTTTCACAGGCAAAGTGATTTATTCTTCTCTTTCATTTTCTGTCTTCTTTGTGAACTATTCTGCAATCCTTTTTTTGTAACCATAAAAGACCTGTTTTTGCCTTTGGACACAGCTTCATTCATGGGTCCATGAGAGACCACCCATCTACATTTCTAAAAGAAATAGGGAACACAAACCTGCTTTCCATCATAGCACCTGCTGGATATCCATTTTCATTGAGTGCTCAGTCTACAGTGCTTCATAATAGTGGTCACTAATTTAATTGCATTCATTCTAGAGTACCTTGGGTTGAAGTACTACTTAGAGAAATATAAGTGTTTTCTGGTTTTGTCTGCCTTTTATTTTATTTTTTAATTCTCCCCAAAAAATCTCAAAGAATTCTTTGAAGAAAAAAAAATAGAACTAGTTTTGAGTTTGTTTATCCATCATAATTTTCACTGTTTACTTTTTCAATAAATTCCTTGTGAAGGGTACTCAAAGAAACTTGACATAATTTGTTTGTAACTGGTATCCTAGCCTAGTGAAATGAAACTGCTGTAAGTTCTAAGTTTGAGGCTCTCAAAACCAAAATGTGATGTATGTGATTTAGTCTCTCATCTGTAAACAATATATTTCATTTTCTGTTTTGTTTGGTGGCCTGACACTATAATTGGTATTCATTCGTTTTAGCATGACTGATGACAGAAATAAGACACAATTTCATTTCATATGATGTAGCTTCCATCATTTGTTTATCTACTTTCTAGTCACGTTTTAATGAAGGGAATTTACACCATTAACACCAAGAGTTTAAAGTCAGGAAATTTTCTTCAATATGTATTACTGTTGCAACATTAAAACATGCAGTTTAATAAGCATGTTAATATAGCTATTTTAAGACACTCTATACTAAGCTATTGTTAAATAAAAAAACATAGGGCTATAGAGATAGCTCAGTAAGTAAAGTGTTACTGAGTTTAGTGCCAAGCAAACATATAAAATTCAAGCAAGACAGGTGAGCTCATTGGGTAAAAGCTCT
Source organism: Ondatra zibethicus (assembly GCA_004026605.1). Taxonomy (NCBI): domain Eukaryota; kingdom Metazoa; phylum Chordata; class Mammalia; order Rodentia; family Cricetidae; genus Ondatra; species Ondatra zibethicus. The sequence continues at coordinate 23,309 of PVIU01015168.1, forward strand.
TACTGAAAACCTGATGTTATGACTTTAATCACCAGAACCCAGACAGTTAAAAGGAGAGAACTGACTCCCTAAAATAGTTTTCTGACCTCCACATAAACACGTGGTCACACATTAAATAAATGCTAAGTGGATATTTCTGAATTCATACATTCAAGTGACATCATACTACTTGAGTAGGTTGTACTTATAAGTTTAGAATAAAAATATCAATACACACATCACAGCAATTTTTAAAAAATTTCCATGGATTTTGACATAAGAAGTACATTGTAAGAATTGGTCGGAAGTAAGGGAAAATAAAAATGATAATGATATAGTTATATTTTAATTTCAAAAATGAATGAATTAGGAAAATGGGTAAATAAAATACAGACATTGTATCACATGCTTATAATCCCAGCAATGGGTGTTAGTACTAAAGCTTTGAAGTGTGTTTGTAATTCTGTAACAATCCCTTACACATAGAAGGTTTTCTGTACATAACAAGTAAATGAATAGATGAATGAATGGGTTTCTATTGCTGTGAAGAAACACCATGCATTTACTGCGGTGACTAGCTTGCAGTTCAGAGGTTCAGTTCATTCTCATCATGGGGACATAGCAAGATGCAGGTAGACATGGTGCTGGAGAAGTAGCTAAAGAGTTCTACATCTTGAGGGTAACCAGAAATCAAATGAGTATCACACTGAGGGAAGCATGAGTAAAGGAGACCTCAAAACCCACCCCTGGAGCGACACATTTCCTCCAATGAGAACACATTTACTCCAATAAGACCACACCTCCTTATAATGCCATTTGCTATGAGATTAAGAGGGCTAATTACACTCAAATTATCACAAGCAGAATGGAATTGGGGGGTTGGGGTCTTCATTTCCTTCTTTAAAAACATATGGATGGAATGTGATAACTAAAATTAACTTTCAATATTGCATCTGATGTTAAATTAAGATGACTAAGAATCTGTTCTGGGGTCAAACAAGTAGTCCTCAAAAATGGCACAGATCCTTGGACATTTTATAGTATCTAATGAATATTTTAATTACTTTGATACAATGTATTTTTCACTACAATTTGTTATAATGAAACCTTTCAGTTCTCATTGAAATACATCCCTGCAGAATTGTTTTAAATATTTCGTAAGTCATGGAGTGAATTGTATTAAAGTATTTTCTGACTAGAGAAACCAAACACTTTCTATTTCCTTTTAGGAATGACTTCGGGCATAGATCTGTACAAGAGAATAAAATTTTCTGGGAGATTTTGAGAAACTTGAAAGTTATGTTGCTTCTTATTCTCCTCTGTTAAAACCTGATGACATCATATTTGATCACAGTATTATGACTCATACGTTTTCCCTACTGAATTATAAAAACCACACTGACATTCCCCAGTCTAAGGACTGTATTCTTTGAAGTGTTCACAGTGCTGTTACCCACAGCTTGAATATAGATCATAAGAAAATATTAAATCTTTTCTGGAAATGCCCACAGTCTATTGAATATTTAATTATTTTCCTTACAATGGTAAATACTAGACAATCTTCCCTCAAAGGAACAGCACTCTTCTTTATTATTCTATGATGGTAATATGTTTTCTTTTAATTGCCTTGTTTGCTATTAACAAAGATGTTGAACAAATTCCATGCTTAATTCTTCTTTATTTATAAAATGTTAGTACAGAAGATGTAAAATTGAGTGGTTTGTGCAACAAATTCATGAAAATGAATCTTATTTTCAAGAGGCAGCAGAGGTACTTAAGTACACAGGCTGTATAGCCAAATTATATTATTACATATTATATTTTCTCTCTCGCACTCTCTCCCCTTGTCTCTAACTCCCTTTCTTCCCCATCCTTTTTTCTCTCTTTCTTTGTGTATTCTAGAAAAGTTGTTTACATAAACTACATTTCATTACTATTTTAAATTATACTTTGAGCAAGGTTTTATTAAGTTATCCATGCTAGCTCAAACATGTGATTCTCCAATCTCAATCTCATGAAGTGAAGAGTTTAGTTGAGATTTTTGAAATGTGCTGCTACCCACACAGTGAATTCTAATTCTTGATGTATCTTTGTTAAATATTTAAATTTCATCAAACACATAACAAATGTAGATTATATTTATTTGATATTTGCAACAAGATTAATACTGACCATAACACAGTTAGTATAAAGACAGAGCAAGCTAGTACATATATAAGATTCATAGCAAGAATACTGAGAAAATGAGGACGTACACATTTGTGACATTATCATTATATATTGTTAATACATGGATGCATAGCCATTAATGTGACTATTCTCATAAAACACTGCTTTTACTTATGCCATGGAAAACTTGTATTGAAAATCTATATAATATTCAGTTAGGAATTCAATATAAAATTCATGGTTAAATGGATGATGGAAGTTGATTGACTACAGATAAAAATAGAAGGTAGGAAACAAATATTCAACTTTTATGTAACTTATTTAGTACAAATGTAGGCAAGAAAAATTCAAACTATATGTATTTATATATATATATATAACCCCCTTTAAAATACTTCAGTATTTATTCCTTATAGTTACCAACTCTACTTATTAATAAGCTTGCTAATGATTCTTGGTAGAGAAAACTGTTTATGCAATAAAAGTATCGCTGTCTTATAGATACATTATTTATGAATTATAACACATTATTTATGAATCATACCACCTCTGGGATGAATCATTTTTATTATGAAAGCCAATTCTTATGATCCTGTAGATATTCACCATTTACAAAGTGGTTCACATAATAGACAGTGATGATTAATGATATAAGGTCAATGGCTTCACAACTTGGTATTGATTTGTCTATTCTTGTATTTAGTCAAAGCCTAAATTTTGACAAATTATCAGTCTCTCCCCTTTGTTCATATTAATCAATAATGTTAGCTTAACCTTTTTTTTCTTTTTTCATTATCATATAAACCACTCAAGAGGTTTTTCCACAATGGAGCTTTACTTCCCAAGCGAATAAAAACATATATCTTCCCTTGACATTCTAATATAAGTGTTCTCAGGAATATATGTTTTACAACCTTGACTTCGTAAGAATGCAAAAAAATTCCATGGCATTTTATTCACCAAGTATACATTTGAAAATATAAACATGTATGTAAGCAGTGTACTATTGTATGTTTTCCACAAATCAGGCTTCAGATGTCTCAACATTTGTGCCTGCTATGCCTAGAAAACTCAATTTATCATTGTTAGGAAATTTTTCTTGTCAGTTTTTCATCTGAGGAACTGGAAAGCTCTCATGCTGTAGGATATGAAGATGATAACCTGTATTTTGTGTGCTGTATGCAATGGAGACCATCCCGCTTTTTTTTACATAAGCCATTCTGGCTACTTGTGATGAATGTGCTTTGATGATGTTCTGTGAGTGGAGACAGATCAGCTGATGATGACTCTGAGGACTTCCTTCAGTATGCTTCTCGCCCCCAGGACGAGTTGCCATCTCAGTCTTGCGAATGGATTGCTGTGCCATTTTCCAGGGGCTCAGAGAAGAATGCAAGCTTTTTTTATTCATGGTGACACCCCTTTCTGCTATCCCATTAAAATAAGGTGCTTTCAGTTAAAGCACTTCCTATAATCACTGTTGAATAACCCAGCTGTAGCGTGCCAGAGTCTCACCTGCCACTTCAGTAGCATTTGGTAAAATCAATCAGTCTTTCATTCTAAAATAATAACAGTATTAACCATTATTATTAGTATTACTATTATTACTTACTTCTAAGTTGCTAAATTCTGTTTTATTTCTAGGAAATATCTCAGCATTTCTTCAGTTTCATTGGTTATTTTCTTCAGTTTTCTTCTACGGAAACTGTACTATTTAAATGACAGAATTTTCTTTGCTCTCTATTATGTATATAACTACAAACTGTACATTAGTTGTGAAAAATACAAATCCATATACTAGAACTAGAGACCAGAACTGAAACTCATATACCAAACTCTCTTCTCAGCATATTCATATTGATGTCTAACTGATGTGTTGTTATCATGATTCAAAATAAACCATCACTGTTTTCCCATTCCATACTTGCTTTCCTTTGCCTGATTCTCAGGCCAACCTCCCTGAAATTATTAATTGCTCTTTTCTTTTCTACTAGATATCTGAACCTCATAAAATTGTGATAATATACAAAAGGAAAATGACATTCTTAGAGTGAATTTCTTAGGTAGACAAGGAAACAATTGGTCTTAGAAATAAGCAGCTTAAATCCATACATCTCAAGTGGAAGGAGGGGGGTCTAGAAGATGAATTAACTGCTAAAACACTTGCTGCATCCAGATAAGGACTGCAATTAAATTCTAGTTCCTGCATTAAAGCATAGACATTAGCATGGGTGTGTGATCCCAGCACTATGAGGCTCAGTGACTTGTCAACCTACTCAAAACAGTCATCAACTTGAGGTCAGTAAGAAATGCTATCTAAAAAAAATATGAGGGGATCTGGGAGGCGTTGGGTGAAGAGAAAAAAATCACAATACGAATATATGGTATGAAAAAAATATTTAAGTAAGAGAAGGTGAAGAAGTGAATGACATCTGGCATTCATCTGTGATTTCTTCATAAGGATACACATCCATGATTACCATATTTTCACAGACATACAAGACAGAAAGACAGAAAAAAAGAAAAAGGAAAGAAAGAAAGAAAGAAAGAAAGAAAGAAAGAAAGAAAGAAAGAAAGAAAGAAAGAAAGGAAGGGACAGGAAGAAAGGAAGGAATGAACGAAAAGAAAAAAGAGCAATATCAATAAAATGAATGTAGAAAAACAAGTTAATATGCTCAAAGGCAGCAATGGAGGGATGAATGGGAATATTGCTTATAAATGCTTAAAAACAACAATACATCTTAATGGAATATTGATTCTGATCAATGCTTATTATCATTAATTTTTTTTCAATCAGGATTGACAGTTCTAAGCAATGGCAGTGTAAACCAAAATCATTTGGTCTGCATTCTGAACCAGAATTTAGCCAACAGTTTTAGTAAATATTCAAATAAGGTACTAGGCATGCAAACCAAAGACAGCATGCAAAAGAACAAGCAAGCTGCTTCTCAATAAAACTTTATTTATGAAAAGAGACATCTGGCAAAATTTATGTTATGGGCCATAGTTTGCTAGCTCCTGGTTAAATCAAATTCCCACAGCAGAAACAGATTTCTTTCCTGTCTCTACGTCTTGACAGTACTACCAATTCCTTCTCACAGTAAAATTATTGTCTGATATTGAGAAACAAAGAAGAAATAGAAAATCTGAAGGTACAATGGACTTGCTTGGAAATAGCAAAAAAATTATCTAATATGCACAAGGCACTAGAGATCCATCCCTGACACTAGGAGAGTGGAAAAACTAAGAAAAAGAATTTATTTTAAAAGATTCTAAAGAGAAAATGACTGGGTAGAAAATAGATTTGATGGAAATTGCAGTGGCATTTCATTTGTCTTTTAATAAATAAAGCTTGCCTTAAGATCAGAAAAGTAAAACAGCCACCATGTCCATCCTTACAGACCAGGCAGCAATGACAAACATCTTGAATACCAGTATCCACAATGATGCAAACCTTTAGTCCCAGTAGCCACACTCACTTTCTATAGAAACCAGGTGATAGTGGTGCACACCCTTAATCCCAGAACTAGAGAGGATTATAAAACGGGTAGAGACAGCTCTCAGATAGAGTCTCTTTCTGAGGTTCTCTGGAGGCAGGATTGCCATTTTCAGACAGAGGTTGAATTAAGAGTCAGTTGCTGGTTGTTTTGCTGTTCCGACCTTTGGGTTGAACCCCAATTTCTGTCTCGCAGTTTTTATTAATCGTGCTTCATTCAAAGGGTACAGCTCAGTTTGTATATGGTTGTCTGGAGTATCATGGCTGTCTTTTATTGGAAATTAATTTAAATCTTATCTCCACCTACCTTTGGCTGATGTGTTTACTCAAAGTATATTGAGAGATAAAATTAACTATAGATAATATTTCAGAACAAAATTCAAAACCATAGTAAAATTAAAAACAGTGGAATAAGACATAGAAGGTAAAGTTTAAGAAATATGATCAAACCGGACTCTCTGAATGTGGCTGCCAATTGGGGCAGACTGAGAAGCCATCAACAATGACCCTAGGACCTATCTCTTCTGCATGTATTATCTTTTTGGGAACCTAGTCTGTTTGGATGCACACCTTCCTAGGCCGGGATGGAGGGGATAGGGCCTTGGACTTCCCACAGGGCAGGGCACTATGCCCTCTTTTAAGGAAGCAGGGGGAGGGAGGAGAAGTGGGGTGGGGGAGTGGGAGGGGACTAGAAGAAGGGGAGGAAATTTACATTTTTTTGAATGGAAAAAATAAAAGAATATGGAAAAAATAAATTAAAAAAAGAAGTAAGCCAAAAGTGTGATCACAATGATGGACATGGAAGCAAAGGAACTGAGAAAATAGACAAGGAGAAAGCCTGGTGGAAATATGCAGAGAGGAGAGGACATGATTCTCAGGTAAATCACAGAGCTAAATGCTGAAAGGTAACATCTTTATTGTTAATAACACACTCCTTATTGTGACCATGTAAAAGAATGAATCAGCTGCAGCTGCAAAAGAAAACAAACTCACTGAAATGGAGTTCAAGAGAAAAGTTTTAGAGGAAAATGTCAAGATGAATATTGAAATCAGTAATAAGAATGTTTAGAGCTATATTCGCAGAAGACATGAAAATGAATTATTGGAGATTTACCAAATAGCATAGTCAGGTAGCTTGGAGTAAGAGCAATGCCATGTGATGCAATGATTTTTTTTTAATTTTTCTTGCTTTATAAATAGTACCATTCAAAATTTCCACTTCCTTCCCTCCTCCCATTTCCTTCCCGCTCCCCCACTCACTATCCCCCCTCACCATCTAGTCCTAAGAGAGGGCAGGGTACTCTGCTCTGTGGGAAGTCCAAAGCCTTGCCACCTCCATCCAGGCCTAGGAAGGTATTCCTCCAAACAGACTAGGATTTCAAAAAGCCAGTACATGCAGTAGAGACAAATCCCGGTGCTATTATCATTGGCTTCTCAGTCTGCCACATTCAGAGAGTCCAGTTTGATCACATGACCTTTCAGTCCCAGTCCAGCTGGCTTTGGTGAGCTTCCATTAGATCAGGCACACTGTCTCAGTGGGTGGGCCAACCCCTCTAGGTCCTGACTTCCTTGCTCATCTTCTCCCTCCTTCTGCTCTTCAACTGGACCTTGGGAGCTAGTCCAGTGCTCCGATATGGGTCTCTGTTTTTATCTCCATCCATCGCCAGATGAAGGTTCTATGGTAACATTCCATATAGTCATCTGACTACGGGACAATGCCAGTTCAGGCACCCCCTCCTCTACTAACCAAGGGCCTAGCTGGGAACATCCCCGTAGATACCTGGGAACCCCTCTAGAGCCAAGACTCTTGCCAACCCTAAAATGGCTCCCTTAATTAAGATATCTTCTTCCCTGCTCCCATATCCGCCCATCCTCCATCTCAACCATCCCACTCCCCCAAGCTCCCCCCAATCTTCCCCTTCTCCCTTCTCTCTCCCCCTCTCCCCTTCCCCCCACCCTACCCGCACTACCATGATTCCAACTTTTGCCTGGCGATCTTGTCTGATTCCAATTTTCAGGAGGATCTATATATGTTTTTCTTTGGGTTCACCTTATAATTAGCTTCTCTAGGATCACGAGCTATAGGCTCAATGTCCTTTGCTTATGGCTAAATCCACTAATGAATGAGTACATACCATATTCAGTTTTTTGGGGTCTGGGTTATCTCACTCAGGATAGTGTTTTCTATTTCCATCCATTTGCATGCAAAATTCAAGATGTCATTGTTTCTTACCACTGAGTAGTACTGTGATGTGTAGATGTGCCACACATTTTTTTTGTTTTTTGTTTTGTTTTTTTCACATTTAATTTTTTTATTATTGCATTATAAATAGTACCATTCAAAATTTCCACCTCCTCCGCTCCTCCCATTTCCCTCCCGCTCCCCCACTCCCCCTCCCCTTTTCCCCTCCAGTCCTAAGAGAGGGCAGGTTACCCTGCCTTTTGGGAAGCCCAAGGCTCTCTCGCCTCCATCCAGGCCTAGGAAGGTGTGAATCCAAACTGACTAGGATCCCAAAAAGCCAGTACATGCAGTAGAATCAAATCCCAGTGCCATTATCATTGGCTTCTCAGTTTCAGTCCACATTCACACCAGAGCAATGGATTGAGCTCCCAAGGTCCAGTCAAAGAGCAGAAAACCTTCATCCGGTGACAGATGGAGATAGAGACAGAGACCCACGTTGGAACACTGGACTGAGCTCCCAAGGCCCAGTTGAAGAGCAGAAGGAGGGAGAAGATGAACACAGAATTCAGAACCGCAAGGGATTCGTCCACCCATTGAGATGGTGTCCCCGATCTAGTGGGAGCTGACCAAGGCCAGCTGGACTGGGACTGAACGAGCATGTGATCGAAACAGACTCTCTGAATATGTGCCACACTTTCTTTATCCATTCTTCCATTGAGGGGTATCTAGGTTGTTTCCAGGTTCTGGCTATTACAAATAATGCTGATATGAACATAGTTAAACAAATGCTTTTGTAGTATGATTGGACATCTCTTGGGTATATTTCCAAGAGTGGAATTGCTAGATCCTGAGGTAGGTTGACTCCCAGTTTCCTGAGAAACCACCACACTGATTTCCAAAGTGGTTGCACAAGTTTGCATTCCCACCAGCAATGGATGAATGTTCTCCTTACTCCACATCCTCTCCAGCATAGTTTATCATTGGTGTTTTTGATTTTAGCCATTCTGACAGGTGTAAATTTGTTTTGATTTGCATTTCCCTAATTGCTAAGGAAGTTGAACATGACCTTAAGTATCTTTTGGCCATTTGAACTTCTTCTGTTGAGAATTCTCTGATCAGATCATTACCCCATTTTTTAATTGGGTTATTCAGAATTTTAATGTCTAGTTTCTTGAGTTCTTTATATATTTTGGAGATCAGGCCTTTGTCTGATGCAGGGTTGGTGAAGATCCTCTCCCATTCAGTAGGATGTCTTTTTCTCTTAATGACTGTCCTTTGCTTTACAGAAGCTTCTCAGTTTCAGGAGGTTCCATTTATTCAATGTTGCTCTTATTGTCTGTGTTACTGGGATTATACGTAGGAAGTGGTCTCCTGTGCCCATGTATTGCAGGCTACTTCCCACTTTTTCTTCTGGCAGGTTCAGTGTACTCGGATTTATATTGATGACTTTAATCCATTTGTACTTGAGGTTTGTGCATGATGATAGATATGGATCTAACTTCATTTTTCTACAGGTTGACATCCAGTTATGCCAGCACCATTTGTTGAAGATGCTTTCTTTCTTCCATTGTATAATTTTAGCTCCTTTGTCAAAAAATCAGGTGTTCATAGGTTTGTGGATTAATATCTGGGTCTTCGATTCAATTCCATTGGTCAACGTCTCTGTTTTTATGCCAGTACCAAGCTGTTTTCATTACTGTAGCTCTGTTATAGAGTTTGAAGTCAAGGATGGTAATGCCTCCGGAAGTTACTTTATTGTATAGGATTGTTTTGGCTATGCTGTTTTTTTTTATTTTTTCATATAAAGCTGATTATTGTTCTTTCAAGGTCTGTGAAGAATTTTGTTGAGATTTTGATGGGGATTGCATTGAATCTATAGATTACCTTGGTAGAACAGCCATTTTTACTATGTTGATCCTACCAATCTAAGAGCATGGGAGATCCTTACATTTTTTGGTATCCTCTTCATTTTCTTTCTTCAAAGCCTTAAAGTTCTTGTCAAATAGATCTTTCACTTCCTTGGTTAGTGTTATCCCAAGTGTTACTTTATGCTATTTGTGGCTATCGTGAAAGGTGATGTTTCTCTGCTATCCCTCTCCACTTTTTTATCCTTTGTGAATTTCTCCCCTTCCTTTGAATGACAAAACAGGGTAAAAAGAAAAATACAAACTGCTGTGGTTAAGAACTAAGACCAGAACTATGAGGCCAAGAAGCTAACTTCTCTACATCAATGACTAACAATAGTAACTATCTTAGTAAGCCAGGAAAGAAAGGAATTTCTTTGCCCATCAATAGTAAGACACCCCAAAGTATCAAGAATCCACTGTTTTGGATTTGTTTGGTTGTTTGTTTCCAGATTACTTGGATATGCACCTGAGTGGTTTCACCTAATCACTACTTATAAATACAGTAAGGCAAGGATGTGAAAAGTACAACTTTAGCTTTCTAATTGTGCAGTACCAGATACGTGCGAGGCAAGTCTGAGGGGATAGAAGTCAAGTGTCTTTTCACCATAGCACTGTGGTTCTTAATCTCACCCCTTTTCTCTATGTCTTGCAGTGTCAGACACAGAGCATTGTTAGAAGCGATTTGAGAAATTTACAACATCCTTTCAAAAACACAGTGCTAGAACAAAATAAAATTATATCACTTATCCCATTCCTGAGATAAAATAAATAAAGCACATTAACTGTAGGCATTTTGTTCAGTAATTATTACAAGCGTATTGCCTAAGGATCTTGTTAATTTTGAGTCATTTATGAAAATGCTTCTGCACTATAAAATCAAGGACCCAAAAGGTAAACCTGGAAATTGGCAAAGGTTTTTAGTTGAATATCTAAACTCATGTTATTATCTCATAAAATGTCAACTGTAATATTTATGTAGAGAGAGTTATGAATTTAAAATACTGGCTACTTTATTTCATTTCATAAAACAATTGTTGGGAATTTAAATCCAATCATCCAATTAAAATAACCTTGACACCATGAAATAGTATATGAATTTTTTTCAAAGGGTGCCTTATATTCTATAATTTTGTTTTAATTTTGTATATATGACACATAGTAGAAACATTTTTAACTTTGAAGGATATTTTTAATACAATATGCAGAGTAGGCTTTAAAAAACAAAAGAAAGAAAATCTAGGATCTAGTCAAATTAAATGACCTTGACACCATGATTATCTTTCTTAAAATTTTGACTTAATACTAAGTTACTACTATGACATGTCAGGAATCAATCAGAACTTTTAGCATCGTTATCTAACGTGTATTACCCAGTAAGTCATTCTACAGTTTGGTGGTAACTTCTCAGCTATATTCAGCAACAGCTGAAATGGCTTATCTCATAATAGCTGTGATTAGTTTTATTTAAGCAATTTACCCTTCTTCTTTAAAGTCCCAAATATTTTCTATAGTATTGTGTTTCTAAATCAGAGACACAGTCAAGTGTTAGCAGTGTGACAAGGATAAGCACTTCCCTTATCAGACTTCTTCTCTGTCCAAACTGTACACAGCTTTCCCACAATGCTTTTCACACTGCTCTTGTTGTATGTATCTTTGTGATGCTCTATGCGTTGGAAAACACAGTTGCTTTTCTTGTGTTTATCTGGAGATAGATAGATACATACATACATACATATATACATACATACATACATGATTGATGTAGATATATAAAACAAGCTTTCATATGATTAGTATATTGCACTATACATGATAGCCTAATAGAGCACCGATTTATTTAAGTTTTTTTTTAGAGTAAGTGGATGTTTTACTTTCAAGTTACACCAATTTTGCTTGCCTTTGTATCCGTTTGTATCATCCACTTTAGTCATTTTTTTTAAATAAAATATCCTGACACAAGCAGTAGGTAATTGTTTTACTTGACATAGTCTATGAGGTATTCCAAACTGAGCCAAAGTTCAGTAAAGAATAATAGTTCACACAAGTATTTTGAAGGAAAAGTTCTGGTAATATGTATTTTCCAATCAATCAAATCTGATTTACATTTCAAACGAAAAATTATGATTCCTATTTCTGAAGAGTATTCATGATTATTTTTCTAAAATTCAAATAGATTTCTTCTAAAAGAGATAAAATCTTGTATTTATGAGAAAGATCATAAATATATAATTCTCAGTGACTGATCAGTTATTACATTTTGTTGATATCACAAACTGGCTCAACACATAGGTTCATTTAGAAATGAAAAATTGATGGATTATTTAACTAAACTAACATGTTTTATTATTTAAATTAATAATTGACATATACAAAGGCTCAATTGCCACACTTTGAACACTGTAAGTTTTGATTGACATACATATGTAAAGTTTTAATATATATGCATATTCTGCATAAATTACATATATATAATTTCCAATGTGAATGTATTATTTAAAACTATTTTCTAATGTGCGCTTATTGTTTTATTTATTAAAATGTGGGTTGTCATTACTTTCAGAGACACTGTTTTTCTTTCAATATATAAAATAAGCCTGTGTTTTAAAATTTATTTATTAAGAATAATAAATAGGTGTTCACTCATACATAACTGCTCACACATTCATCTGTATGAACATACCGAGTTCATCTTTTTTAAATTTATGGTCCTAATTTTGTTGAGATAATTAGCAAAACAAATATATATTACTACTTTCTATAGTTATTTGCAACTTAGTGTCTATCCTGCCTCCAAAAATATCAATTTTCATTTCAGTTCCTTTTTTTCTGAAAATAATAACATATATTATAATCATCACTACTCTTCTCATCTCATTTCTTCCTGATTGTACTCGCCTCCCAAGTCCCCCAACTCCACACCTTCTTTCTCTGTTTCTATAGACAATTCAGGGCGCTAAAAGAAGGAGACTGTCTTCCCCTGAGAAGACCACATCAATTGGTCATCCAGTACCAAATGTTGAACCCAGAAAACATCCATACAAGTAACATTATATACAATAAGCAGGTAGTATTTATGTATTATGGAACAGATATTAAAATTAAAAATATCTGCAAAAATCTAGAATCTTTCTCAACCAATTTTATATAATTGTAAATTATGTAAATCTTTTAAAACAGCATTGTCTACTCCCTTTCCAGCTCTCAATAACAGAATGCATTTCATCTAAACTACTCTTTCTCCCTATCTATGAGAAAGAGTTATTATTGTTTCTGGAAACTTGTTGTTTAAATTGTTTTTATTTTGTTCCAAATCTAGCCCTCACCTGGTTTGTCTCATTTCATTTCACATATATTCAGCCTTGCCCACCGCTTTGTTCATTGTCATTTATATTTAATCCTTCACTAGCAGCCTGTAATCATCATTTAATGCTTTCTAAATATTGCTTAAATTACTGAAATAGTCTTTTGCATGATTTTTCATTATTATGGTAATAACAATATTATATCTACTCTGCTAAAGTTTTAAACAGCCATGATACAGTTGGCAAGTTAGCAAGTTACATTCATTGGAAGTTTATACCTTGAGACTGTAATTCCCAAGATGATAGTATTGGATGGTTGCAATTTGAGAGATTGTTAAGTCATTAGCGTATTCCTTTTTGCAGTGTCATTATTTTTAAATATCTAAAGCTAAGAAAAAGGTATTTTTATCCATAGTTGAGAAGTAAAGATTAATCTCAAATAAATTGAGGGAAAATAGTAATTAGCAAACTTTATGATAATATGGGGAAGGGACAAAAAGATTGGGTTGCCCATAATGGGTATGGAATGCAATTGGATAAGAAGGGAAGGTCTAAATGTTTTTTTAAATAAATAACAGCAGTTGACAAACATAAACCAGATGTTTCAAAGAAAGTCTAAGACAAGACTTTTAAAATTTGTAACAGAAAAATACATATGTTCAATAATCTGATGTGGTCATCATATGCTACATGCATGTAAGAAAAGCTCACTGTACATGTTGAATATATGTCCATTGCTATGCTTCAATTAAAGAGAGATATATAGAAGAGAAGCACCCGGGATCTCATTCATCTTTCTGCCACATGAACACACAGCGAGAAAGGACAATCTGGAAGCCATGAGTGTGCTTTCACCATGCGCTCAAGCCACACTGATCTTGGACTACCCAGCCTCAAAAACCTAGTTCATGGAAGATCGAGCTTTTGACTCATTTGATATTTATTGAAGTTATAATTGTTTTATCACTGTTGAATTCTTTACTTATGAATCATTTTACCACTAAATTTTTTTCAAATGGCATAAAATTATGATTAAGAAGTGTATTAGCAATGTAGTTTACATATTTATATTATAACAACATGAATATAATAATGTGGTTTAGCAAAATGTCATTAAATGTGAGTCCAAGACTGTGAGAATGATCTCAAGAAACTGTTCAGTTTATGGGAATGCCATTTCAATCACATAACTCCAAATTTCCATTTTCTTCTGCCCTTAAGCTCTGGAAATCAACTTTCTTCTACCTGTCACTATGGATTAGAATATTTTAGATACTTAATATTAAAGAAAGTATATAACTTTTGTAATCCCAACACTGGCTTATTAACTTGCCATAGTATTCTTAAGGTTCATCCTTATTCTGTTTGGAAGCATTTCCTTGTTTTCATAGTTGAACAATATTTCAATGTATTTAAATCTCACATAGTCTTTATCCATTCATCTTTTAGCAAACATCTTTGCAGCTTTGAATAGTGCTGTGATTTTCCAGAAATCTGAGCTCATCTAATTCTAGAACTATTTTGTACATACGCATTGTGAGATTTGAGGAGGGAGGGGTAAAGTGTAGAAGTGGAGAAACTAAAAGCAGTTCGGTGTACACTGTCCTGATGTTTTCATCAAGAGGAATGCACACTGTGTGAAAGACTGTCTACCTAACCCAAGGAATTTTCTTTTGTTTGAGAAGGGTATTGCAATTTTTTTTTGTCTATGGAGGTCACATGTCACTTCATCTTGCATACCAATGCATGTTCCTCCAGGAAGGTGTGTAAGCCACCCCGTTAGAAGGTTAGCAAAGGGCATATGTTTAAGACCTTATTCTCAATGTGTTGTTTAGTTTATATGTACACCTTCCTTGCTCTGTTGTTTATAAAAGTGTATTTTCTTCATCTGTGAATCTTTAGTGTTTCAGCTACAAAAAAAAATGAATGAAGGAACTGTCAAGCTGTCATGAAATATAAATACAGGTCAAGACATGGTTGTCCATGAATCTTTAAGAGCTTTATGTATAATCAAGACACAATGTAGTTGTTTGTTTTAGTAACCTGGAAAAACTAGCAATGGTTCTCAACATGTTAACTGCAACCTCTTTGGCAAATTTCTTTCTCCACTAATATTTGCATTATGTTTTATAACAGCAGTAAAATTGCAGCTATGAAGTAGCAACAGAAAGAATTTCATGTTGGGGGTCACTAATACATGAGAAACTGTATTAGGAATGTTGAGAACCACTGCACTACAGTCATCTGAAAAGAAAACCTCAATGGAGGAATTGCCTCTTTCATATTGGCCTGTAAACAGGTCTGTGGGCCACTTTGTTGGTTATTTGTAGATTTGGTAGAGCCCTGCCAACTTTGGTCATTGCCACCCTTGGACAAAATGTCTGGAGTTGTCTTAAAAAGAAGAATGAGCAAGACATGGCGGGCAGGTCAGTACTCAGCATGGCTCTATGATCTTTGCTTCAGTTCCTGACACCAGGTTCTTACTAGGTCTTCCCTTGATGATAGATAGTAATATATAAAATAATATATTAATTCCTTTCCTCCCCAAGACGATTTGGGTCACAGAAAGCAAGCTAGAATGTGTCATGTTCAAATAGTGCCAGATATCCTAAAGATAAAATTTTTGAAACAGAAATATTTGTGGACAGATATTTTGGAAGTGTTCAATGCACAATTTCCGTTAGCACTTCCAAGATATTCTCTGTGATCATTTATATCAGCATTAGCAGGATTGCTGAATGAGATTCAGATTGCATTTCCTCTAATCAAAATCTTATGGTATCCATTTCCTTACAATAGGTAATTAGGTGATTTTAATGGAATTCTGCATGACTATATTACAAGACTATCTATGACTATGGTAGGATATACGAAAAGCTTTTATAAGTTAATATTTCTCTACTGTTCAGTTGTTATATGTATACATGTGTGTATAATTCTAATGTAAGAAGAAAAACTATACAATTACTCTACACAATATTGCTTAAAACTAGTTTTTCTTTGTAATTTTTCTTTTCTTTTGTCATTACAAGCATAATATAGTTTTAGTGGTATACATAGCCTCTTAGAGAAAACATGCTACTTTAAACATTTTTACCACACATTATAAAATTGTATTCTGAGAGGTTACAATATTTTGATTTTTTTAAGATCACTTAAATTTTCATGGAATTAATTTTAAAATTGCAAACAGAATTCCCCCACTACCACCTCATGATCTGTCTATGCTTGTTTCTGAACAAATCCAGTGATCTTACAAGTTGTATGAATTTAAGAACTTCTGGTCAAGATGAAGAATAGAAACAGCAATAGTTTAGAGTAGGACAGCTTGTCTCTGCCCTGTGGTTCTATGCTGGTAGTCAATATTCTTCAATGACTGCAATGGATTTAAAGAAAACTCAGGTTTCAAGTCAGTTGCCGCTTCTGTGGAAATCACTATGGGAGAGTAAATATTGTGACAGATTGAAAACTGAGCGTAAAATTACACATGAATACTCATGAAAGCGTAAGTTATAATAAGAATAGGATCTTTATTCTGAATTCCATACTTTGCTTAAAAAGACAGTGAAGAAAGGTCTTCTTAATGAAGTAAATATGATTTTGGGTGTTTCCAGCATTCTATCATTGGAATGAAGATTGTCCCTGCAGGTCTGTGATTTAAGTGTTGATACCTAGCTCATGATCTTATTTAGGATGGTCCTTGAAACTTGTAGACATCAGGCCTAGGCAGAAGTAGCAGGAGTAGCTAGATCACTAGGGTATGGGTCCTTGACAAGCAATGTTCACTTAATTCCTCTTTGTGAACCATTATGCTTTGAACGTCTGTCATGAGCTGAACAGATAGCACCATGATGCTTTGCTCAAGTTCATGAAGCCAAGTAAGTAAGGACTAACTAGACCTTCCAAAGTGGAATCAAAATTAATAATGTCTTTATAAGGTTACAATCTCAGATAATTTTATTATGAACTGTAAATTGGGGTAATAGAAGCATATAGATTTTCAGAAAATTTATAGTATTTTATCTGAATTTTAAGTTTGAATACTCAAAGTATTTTAGATAGAGAGATATTAAGTTATTCCATAAGCAGAGTGTGTGCCCCTTTCCTGGAAATTGTAGAAGTAACAATTCTAAAATTAAACTTGGTGGAATATTCTCATACTGTTGAATTTATGATGCAGTATTTGATAAAAGTACTAGGTGATTTATATTAAAAATATATAAGCATTAAAATAAACTTATTTCCATTAAATTTACTCCAAATTTACACATTAATCTTGAGATCAAAATAATAATCAAAATATACACACACAAAAGTGAGTTCACCAAATGATGGTGTGTACATCTATGGATTTTTTAAGTGATATTTATTCACTGTAATAAAATATCCTTCACCTCACCTTTCATTTGTACACTGTGATCATGCGAATAGTTATTTTTGCAAACAAGATACTAAGGAATTTTCCCAAAGGACTTCTCAAATCTTTAAATTTAAGCATCTTTCTTCTGAAGCGCCCAGCATTTCATTGTTTTTTGTCCTACATTTCAAACTTTCATTGGAAAACTAAAGATGTAATAAAAGAACTGTTTTTTACACTAAGTTCAGTGAACTATTTATATAATAATAATAAATATGGAAGTAGCCAACTCAGTCATAAGTAATTTTCTGTCATGAATTTCATTTTGTGAAAAATCATTGCTGAATATCTCTATATATGAAAGACCTCCAAAAACAATTGAAACACTTTGTCTTTTTATATTATGTTTTGGAATACAAATTTGATAAAGTGGATGGTTAGCCACTTTAAACAGTAGTTCATTTTCTACTTTCATAAGAGCCAGAATGACACAGAAACAAGCTCATGGTTTCCCAGGTAATAAATGTGCAGCAGTGACACGACTATCTATAAACCAAGGTCAGACATAATACTATATGGTTACAATGTTCGTTACTGATCAAAACTATTTTTCACTGAGCTATCAATCATGCCATCATCAGAATGTAATCATGTTCTAAGAATAGGAGATGAGTTTAGACAATGATTTACATTAATAAATAATCTACTTCAGACACTAAGTACTTTAATTTGCAATAGAGATCTTAGTGGATGGAAATGGAGCTACAGTAATAGAATCATCAGCTCATTATTTGGAAAGGTCATGGAAGAGTTGCTTTTTTCTTTGTTGCTGCATAAATGAGGTATGCAAGCCAACCTTCCTTCAGAATTATAGGTAATAATCATTAGGAATTAAGGGTCAGCTGTTGCAATGTCTCAATTTGTTTCCATCCCTGCCAACAGCTTTATTATGATCTCATCACACCCATTTTTCTTTGCATTCATTGTTAAGGTGACACTGTGAATTATTGTTCAAATCAGGACACTTCTGAGAATGATGTGAGATGCAATTAATAACTGCACTGACACAATAAAAATAAGCCAAACCTTCAGGGCAAAGCAAAACTTACAACAATCTCTCATCATACATTACCGTTTAAAATTCTGTGCCAGGGAGCTTCACCCTCTACCTTTCAAAAACGCAGCTGTCTTTACTTATAACACTGCAAAAGATCAAACATTAATAACAACCAAACTATTATCATTGTGAAGGATTTCAGCATTTCAATTTAGTAGTGTCTTAAATTAAAAAGATGAAGGTGTACATTCGATCACTCCAAACACCATGTGGATCAGTAATATACTGTGGAATGATGCTAATTAAAGTGCATTATAGTCTACCTATTAATATATTTTGTATTCTGTCAAGTTTTCAGACATTTCCAGAGATAACATGCTTTGTGATGTGTATTGTTTTATTTTATCTACTTTTGCTCACTACTTCCCCTCAAGCAAATTGAGCTGCCCGCTGAAAGGCAGCTGATGGCTCGCCCAATTAATTATTTCTGCTTTATTTCAAATCTTATCTCTTCCCCAGATTTTAGTCTCAATGACAGTTTTCTCCACTTTTCTAAAATTGAATACAAGAGGTAAATGTTAATAATATTAATGCATTTCCAAATAGTTTAATAATAAAGCAACATTTAAAGTAGCAAAGCAGTAAGACTTCCCAGTGCTGTTTGATCTTTGTTTTCACTCTGCTAGCTTGAAAACTTCTACTTTCTCTGAGGGGAATAGTTTCTGGCCAAAGATGCTCTCTCACTTTCCCATGGGGAAAGTAAAACTATCCACTCACTCAGTTACTCACTCAACAAAGATTTTTATAGTTGAGATGCTGAGTAGAAATAGTAAGTGAAAGGGTAGTTTCTTTCTTGCAGTCTAGCAGGAAGTACACAGCACAGACTGGGGGATATAACTCAATAGAGCAGCCTTACATGATGCAGACACTAGGTTTAAACCTTAACAGGGGACTGAATAAAAAGAAAGTGCTGAGGGAGACAAGGAAGGAGGGGTAAAATAAATGTAGATATAAGGAATAAAGAAAGGCAAAAAAGAAAGAAGAATGAGCCAAAATTATACCCGGAGTGGTGGCTCATGCCTGTAGTCCCAACACTCGGAGAAGTAGGGATGGAAGATTGCAGTAGGCTTTAGGGCAGTTTGGGCTACATGGTGAGTTTCTTGCCAATTTGAATTACACAGCAAGATCCTGTCTCAATAAAACAAACATAAATGTAAGTTTTAAAATGTGAAATTTCAGGGTATCAAAACCTCTAGAAGAGCAAATAGAAAAAAAAAGAAAAGCAGATTTCTATTCTGAAAAAATACCACTATTCTGATAGCCCTGGGAATCCCAGTGCAAGAGTGATCATTTGCCAGACAGATGAACTGAAAACTGATACCCAACCAAAAGAGTTTTCACATACAAAGAAAGCACATAGGGAAATGTGCTGCTGGAGGAGGCCACGAGCAACTAATTATCTTTGACAATTAAATTAGGATCCATAGCAGACAGGTGAGGATTATGCCGATGACATAGAGGGGGTATAAGCAGGAACAGACAAAGATGTGTGGAAAAGCCTCATATTAAGGTCTTAACCTACAAAGCTCGATCTATTAGTAGGTGAAAGCATTTATTAGAACAAGAGGGGAAAGGTTGGAAGCTAATAGAGTCCCTCAGTGACAAGGAAGGCAGTATTTAATTTAGCCAACAACAACCACAAGAAAATTTCATCTATGCCATGCCCATTTATAGTTAGATGTCAACAGTGTCTTAGTTAGTATTTAAACATTAACTGTGTTAATAAACTTAATTTATTCACATTAAAGCTCTATTTTCATGACACAGTGCTTACACTACAAATTCTGTTTTTCAATTAGTCTGGCACATAATATTTAACTTTTCAAATAAGGGTTTATAATATTCATACATAGAGTAAAGTCCATATGAAACGCATATCCAGATCACAACTTATTCCTATCAAAAAATAGTTGATAAATCAGTAAAAACAATTTTAAAACTATCATTTACCTGAGATTGTGATCAGTTTTAGAGTAGTGATGACAGAAACCTACATTTTTTTAAGTGGCTTTGCTCACAAAAAAAATAGACACCTCCTCCATGAGAGATGTGATGTCCAGTCCTGAGTGCCTCTCAACAAGCTGACAAAACATTCTCAAATATAGGTTTATCTGGTGCTGCGGAAATTGCCACGAATCCACAAGGATTACCCCAGATAAGTCTACTTGCAGTAGTAGAGAGGGTACCTGAATTGGCCTTCCCCTGAAATCAGGTTGGTGACACTATCCTGTCATCATAGAGCCTTCATCCAGTTACTGATGGAAACAAATGCAGAGATCCTCAGTTAAGCTCTGGATGAGCCCCAGAAGTCCAGTTAAAGAGAGGGAGGAGGAATTACATGAGCAAAGCAGCTCAAGAGCATAGCTGGGAAACCCACAGATACAGCTGGCCTGCACTCACAGGAGATCACTGACGCTAGACCAACAGCTGGGGACCATGAGTGGGACTGAACTAGGGCCTCTGCATGTAGGCAACAGTTGTTTAGACTGGACCGCTGTGGGAATCCTGGCAGTGGGACCTGGATCTATCCCTGGTGCATGAGATGACTTTTTGGAGCCCATACCATATGGTGGGATGCCTTGCTCAGCCTTGATGTAGGGGGGAAGGGTTTTGGTCGTGCATCAACTTAATGTATCATGTTTTGTTGACTCCCCATGGGAGACCTTACTCTTTTTGAGGAGTGGATGGAGGTTGGGTTAGAGGGAGGTGGGGGGTGAGGGATGAGGAGAGGAAGGGGAACTGTGGTTGATATCTAAAACAAATACAGGTTTATATTTCCTCTCTTCCATCTGAGCTCTCAGTATCAATCTTCCTGTTTATCTTATATTCTAAATCTAGAATACAACAGTGGAAGATAACATTATAAATGTTAACTAAATAAAACTAGAAAAGAATGAATAGCAGAGAGAAGATTTTATAATAATTTCTGTAGTCAATGTGGGAACTTCCAGCTCAAAGGTATGCATTTACAATTGCTAATAACTGACCTCTCATTAGTGTTCTATACAGTTATGTTTCTTTGGATTGTTTGGGAACCAAAAGGGAGGTGTCTACCTTAAAATTCTGGCCCAACCCAGGCATTTGTTTTGATAAATTTTCTGGGATACTCTTGTCTATTTTTTGCTTTTTAAAAATTTGTCATTATTTGTTCAGAAATGCATATAACACATTTCAATCTCATATACCCACCCACACAATTTCTCCCCTTCAATTTCTTCCCTATCCTAACATCATATTTCGCTTCTAACACCACTTCTCCTTTCTCTCTGATGACATAACTTAGTGTATCCTGTACATGCCTAGGTTCCCAGGGCCCACATCTCTAAGAAAACAGATTCTCAGTCAGCCATGCATCCTGACAACTCCTCAGAGGTGGAGCGTGTGATCTCCTTGTCCGTCTATGCCAGAATCTAGGCTGTCTTGACCTCTACAAGTTTTATGATCACAACCCCAGCTCGTAATAGGTTATGTGTGCAGTGCTGTTGTGACCAGCAAATACTCTTTTCTTTGCAGCTGTCTAATTCCTTTGGCAAGTATAATCTTTTTCCTCTGTTCTGCAATTATCATGGAACTTTATGGGGAGGTGTGTGATGTACAGGTCCCATATAGTGTTGAGAAACTGAGCACACTGTGATTTCTTACTCTCTGTTTATTGACTGGTTGTACATCTCTATGTTAAGCACTACCTACTAGCAAAGAAAGCTTCTCTGATGTGAGTTGAGGGATACACTAAAGTATGGACATAAAAACGAGTACCATATTAGTACTATGTCCATTCAGCAAAATAATAGGTCTAGGTTCTTCCCTAAGGACGATCACTTAGTCAGTAATGGGTCTGGGGCCTTAATATCAGCTTCAAATTTCCATCTTATGGAGCAGGCTTCAAATCCAACAAGATAATGATTTGATGCTTATTTCTATGACATTCCTGACACTGTTGCACAAGTGAACATATTTTGCCAGATCAAACATTTTGAAGGTCACAGGATTCAAAGATTAGTAAGGCCGTTATTGCCTTTTCTCCCAGCAAGTAGCATGCATACAACTTAAGGCCCACTCCATTAGATGGAACCCATACCTGCTACTGCTTGGTTGATCAAAAAACAGAAATTTGATAACCCAGAGACCTAATACTAATGATACAAAAAAATTAAAGGTAGCAATAAAATGGCTCCTATAATAATATTCTGTTATGCTCAGACCAGTGAATATAATCAGTGAGTATATTCGGCCTTCATCATGAGAACCTTCATCTTACAGCTAATGGGAACAAATACAAGTACAGAGACACACAACCACACATTATGCAGAGAGAGATAGACAGAGACAAAAACAGAGAGACAGACAGAGAGAGAAAGAGAGAGAAGGAGAAAAAGAAAGAGAGGAACACACAGATATAAATGGATGTCTCCATCAAATCCTCCCCTCAAAACTCAGGGAAACATCAGAGTGTAAGATCAAGAGATGATGGAGGACACCAAGAGAACAAGACCCTCCAATCAATTGAACAAATCTCATATGAACTCACAAAAACTGAAGAAGCAAGCACAGGGCTTACATGGGTCTGCATCAGGTCCTTTGTATATTATAGCTTTTCTTTTATTGTTTTTATATTTATCTATTTATTTTAAATTCTACCAAAATGTCCCCTCCCTTCTCTCCTCCTGTTTCTCATCCTCTCTCTCCCTACCTTTTGTACTGCTGTCAATCCACTCCTCCTCTGTTTCTGTTAAGAAAGGAGAAGATTTTAGTGGGTATCAACAAAACCTGACATATCAAGTTGCAGTAAGTCTAAATACCTCACCATGTACTAAAGTTAGGCAAGGAAATCCACTATGAAGGATAGGTTCCCAAGAACCATCCAAAGCATTAGGGACATCCCCTCATCCCATTGTTAGAAGTCCCACAGATAGAACATGCTATAAAACTGTTACATATATGTAGAGGGCTTAGGTTGGGCCCATTGCAGGATCCCTGGTTGTTGGTTCAGACTCATTTAGTTTCTATGGATAGTTGTTCTGTGGGTTTTCTTGTGATTTTTCTGAACCCCTCTGGCTCCTAAAATCCTTCATCACTCTTTAGCAGGATATCCTGAGCTTGCGCTAATGTTTAGCTGTAGGTCTCTCCATCTATTTCCATCAATTACTGGAATAAGTCTCTCTCATGACAACTGGGTAGTCACCAATCTGACCCCAAGAGACAGCCAGTTCAGTGATGTGGGATGTCCTTCTGTATATGTATTGCTTCTTTGGTTGATGAATAAAGCTGTTTTGGCCAATGGCTTAGCAGAGTACAGCCATGAAGGAAATCTGAACAGAGATATATATAGGGAGAGTAGGCAGAGTCCAAGAGGTGCCATGTAGCTGCCAAAGAAGAAAGATGTCAGAACAAAACCTTACCCGGTAAACCACAGCCTCATGCAAATACACAGATTGATAGAAATGGGTTAATTTAAGATGTAAGAGTTAGTTAATAAGAAATATGAACTAATATGTGTTGTTATTAATATAGTTTCTGTGTTATGCTGGTCTGGGCATCCGGGAAACGAAAGAGCAGTCTCTGCCTACAGTTCAGGCTATGTATCCATTATTGTTAGGAGTCTTAGCTGGTGTCATCCTTGTAGATTCATGGAAGTGTCCTTTGCAGCAGGTTTCTACCTGGCCTCAACAATGCCCTCCCTTTCCAGTCATCTCTTTCAGTACTCTGCCCTTCTATCCATCCCTAACCCGATTCCTCGAGTTCTCATGCCCACCCACCCCAGTCCACCCAAAGACCTCTTCTATTTCCCTTCCCAGGGAGATCCATATATCCCCCTTTAGGCTGTTCTTGTTACTCAGCCTCTCTGGTTCTGAGGATTCTATCACAGCTATCCTTTACTTTACAGTTAATATCCATTCTATGTTTGTCTTTCTAGGTCTGGGTTACTTCATTCAGGATGATTTTTTTTCCAGTTCCATCCATTTGCCTTCAAATTTCCTGATGCCACTGCTTTTAACAGCTGACTAATACTCCGTTGTGTAAATGTACCACATTTTCTTTATCCATTCTTTAGTTGAACAGCATCTAGGGTGTGCCCAGGTTTTCAATGCACCAGATTCCATCAGTTAGTATTTTAACAGATCCCGAGTGTGTGAATGTGTGTGTCTCAAATTCTTGTGCTTTCCCTCAGGGATCTTTTTCTTCTGTTGGTTTGCCTTGACTAACTTTGATATGTGATGGTCTTTTTATATTTTTAGTATACAAATTTGGGAATATGTTCAGGAATAGTATTGCTCAATCATATTCCAGATAAATTTCTAGGTTCTCGAACAGTAACACAAATTGAATCTAATGTATTAATAAAAATGACAAAAGTTTGATTGAGAAGTGGGTAAATATGATAAAAATAAAAAAGGTATAAACTATGAATTAAAAAATTATTTCCAAAGTGACTTCCCCATTTTGCACTCCTGCCAACAGTGACTAAGTGTTTTGTTTTTCACATATGCAAGACAGTGTTTGTCAACATTCTTTTATTGTTCTTAGCCACTCTGACTTGGATAGGATGAATTCTAAAAGGAGTTTTAATTTGTATTCCCTGGTGACTAAGGATGCTGAATATATAAAAATATTATATTTTTCATTTTTATTTTGACAATTCTATGTCTATGAACCCATTTTAATTGCACTGTTTATTGTACTGATATTTAAGGTGTTGTTGTTTTGTGCTTTGCATATTCCACTTACTATCTGTGAGATGCTCAACTCATAAAGATAATTTAGCAATCCGTAGGCTGCTTCCTCACTTGAATGATGAAGTTCTCTGTTGTGCAGAAGTTCTGTACTGTGGCATAAGCAATGGTCAGTATTTTTCATTAATTCTGTAGGAATAATGTGTTTTAAGATACAGAATGCTTTAAAAGAATCTCAGGACCATTCATACTATAATGTAGAGTTGTTTCTTTAGGACCAGACATAAATAGTTTAATCTAACATATTTAACACAATACATATAATTTTTATTTTAAACATAAAATGTATAATAAATAAAGAAATAAATTGAAGTTAAATCACACATTGAATTTTTTTGAGAAGTATACCTTCTTAAAATTTATAGAATATTTCATTTCCTATCTTCTAAACACTCTTCTGGATTACTGGACGTATTTTCAATACATTCTCATAAGCCTATGTAAAACTGTCATCTTGTATCTCCCTGAGAAAAAGCACAGAAAGTTGATGTCTTAATATTAAGCATAATTCTTTGCAGCCACATTTCTTTATTTGAAGAGGTAAAAAAATTCTTTTTTTTCCATACATTGTTTTGTTTTATTTTTTCCATTCAAGAACATAATTAAAGAAATAAAATTTTTTTTCCTTTCTTCCCCTTCTCCCGGTCCCCTCCCACTACCCCCCCACCCCTCCTCCCTCCCCCTTCTTCCTTGAAAGAGGGCATGGTGCCCTGCCCTGTTGGAAGTCCAAGGCCCACCCCCATCCCT
>PVIU01015169.1:0-49309 GCA_004026605.1 Ondatra zibethicus
TCCTTTATGATCTGTCTTCCATCTCCTCCTCTGGCCTTTAAAGTAGCTTGCAGGTGTTCCTTTATGATCTGTCTTCCATCTCCTCCTCTGGCCTTTAAAGTAGCTTGCAGGTGTTCCTTTATGATCTGTCTTCCATCTCCTCCTCTGGCCTTGGTTTTTGTCACTCTGTCTTGAACCCTTAAGTGTCCCATTAGATCTCTTCCAGTTCTCCAAATGTGTAGTAGTGATTCTTGCACCCTTGGGTTTGTGTATTTATCTTCCTCTGTTAGGAACCGATACTCTCTATTTCCCTGTTCTACTTGACTAGCTCTCACCCATGTTTTAGGTTACAGGACAGTCTTAACTTCTCTAGGCCTAGGTCAGGATTAATCTTTTGCTTTATTCTCCATAGATGACCCTAGGATAATTATTGGATACATACTGTCATATTTAAATAATTAAATGATTTACTATCATATTTATTGTCCTTATTCTCATTAGAAATAATATCTGTGGAGACAAAGATTTTAATGTGACCATTCAGTTCTATTTCCCTAGTACCTAGTATGATTCCTAGTACAATGCTAGGTTTTCTATTACTATTTACTTCTTTGAATGAACAAACCCATAGACATGTGTTTATTCTCTCTGGGTTTCTTGATCTTTGTGTCTTCTGGGTACACACAGAGATCAAATTAGAAAGGATTAAACATCTATAAAAGAGGTTCACAAAATACTGTGTTTCAATTAAACTTTATATACAAAAGCAGCCAGCAAACCCGGTCTACACCTTTACAGAAAAAGATATTGATCAGTAATCTATATCACCCTCCCTTTATTTGAGTGGAGAAATATGAGGTGCATATTAGAATAGATCTTGCTGATAATATACAAGGCTGACTGAGGTCAGAAATCAACCTTGAAATCTCAGTTGCTTAACAAAGATTCATTATTTTTTCATCATGCAAATACCCATGCCACTGCTTAGGCAATTTTCCAAGGCACTGCTTTCTATATAGTGATGCCTGGATTTAAACAACTTCTATGTGTATTCCATTAAAGCAACATCTTCTGATTGCTCATTGATCAGAAGTAGCCCCACCTATAAAAGGGGTATGGGAAAATGAGGAAAACACATAGACATTTGGTGGATCCTGAGCATCTCTCTCATAGAAATATTGCTTTAAATTTATTAGGAAATGACTTTTGGTTAGGAAGACTTTTGCAAAGCATGTTTTAGCATCATTTTTCTTGCTAAAGCACTGCTTCCATGCACTCCTTCTACTGGAGTTCAACTTCTAGTATTTCTATTCCTTCCCCCAAGTACTAAAATGTCATTAAAAGGAAACAGGAGGAATATCTAAAAAGAAAATTCATAACCATAGTCTTTTAAATAGAGTTCATTGGTATTTCTAAGTTTTTTTCCTTTTAAATACTCAATTTACACACTTCTGTGAGAATACATGAATCGTGAAAATGAACTGAAATACAGCAGTGTCTAAGATGTTCTAAAAGACTCTCCCCACTCAGAGAATCTTTTCACAACACTTGAGTGAAAGTTGAAGATTCATCGTTACCTGAAAATTTGAATCCAGCAGAGACAAACTGAAGGAAGACACCATAAGACAAAGGCATAGGCAGTTGCTTTTGTGACCCTAACTCTGCGGTTTCTTCTCTCATTTCCTGATGTTCTTCCTCCATCTTCTCAGAATATTTCTCTTTCTTCCTATCATTTTACATTGAAAAAGTAACAACCTTTTTTAATTTTTGAGATTCTTAACGTATTTCTGTATTGCATAAATTTAAGATGGTATTGAATTTATTGCTTTCCGTTGTAGCATTCCTTCTAAGGATGTGAAAACCTTGTGCATATGGTGGATAAATTATATTATATTATATTTATTATACCACTCCAGATTTATAAAATTACTTTTGTCTGTGAGTTTTAGATTTTCAGGTTTTTTTTTTTTGCTAACGGTTTGAATAACTTACTTTATTGTTTTTTGTAGGATAGTTTGACTTATGATACATTACCTTAGAATTTTTTCCTTAGGATTTATCTTTCCTGAATTTCAAAGAATAGCTTCATTAGATATCTAAAAGATAACTTTAAAACATTCCAAAGGATACTTCTTATTATTCTATCAGTGATATAAGAGTATTTAGGAATCTGTGTGTTTGCGTGTGTGTGTTGTGCACGCACTTATTTATGTATATAACAACAATTAATGAAAAAGAGGACATGAATTTGAAAGAGAGCAAGTAGGGGTATATGGGGGGTTGGAGGGAAGAAATGGAAGGGGAAATGATGCAATTGTGTTATAATATCAAAGACTAAAAGAACTGCAAGCTATACTCTCATAGAGTTTAAAAAACAGAAAACCTGTCTTGTTAATGAGGTGATATTATTTTAGTGTGGTGGTTTCTGAGCTCTCTCCCCTCACTTTTGTTGCTTAGAGTAATGGAATGCTTCCAACAAATGAAGTCTTAGGAAGAAACAAAGTTTATATATCACAGAAAGAAAGCTCCCACAGCTAGGGAGGGCTGGTTCTGGACCTCTGTCTGCTCAGTCCCTCTTTTATCATGCCTATGTCTGACTCCATGAATGGACACCTTTCTAGTGTTCTTGGGGAGTGTAAGAAAACCACTACTTTATCTGTAGGAAAGAATAGAACCAAAGACTTTAGAATTCAAAAGGACTTTGGAGACTGTTTTTTTGCTTTGGTGTCACTGTTGCTTACTAGCTGTTAATTGATGGCACTGGAGCAACAGGACAGTAACCAATTTGGAAGCCAGATCATTAAAACAGTGTAGAATCTTAAACAAAAATAATTTGCAAGTGCTGACCATGTTATTATTCCCAGCGGACTGTTCACACTGGGGAAAGACCATTAATTTATGTCAAAATGCATTCCAAACAACATTTACAGACCTGAACTTTTCAGTTTAAATTTTACATTTAGCACAAGAAGCACACAAGACTACAACACGCAAGGCACAGTCTGGGATCCAGCCATAATGTGCAGTTTTTTTCATCTTGAACGCTTTAGATTTTCCTTGCTTAACTTCTCATACAGTTTACTGAATTCATGCTTTTTTCTCTCTTCCTCTCTCTTCCCCCTCTCTATGCTGTCTTTAACTAAAGAATAATATGTCATTTACACAAATCCAGGATTACATTGATTAGAATTTTCCTTGTTGTGTAACAGACATGTGTTTATTTTGTATTCTGTGTAACAATTCACTGTGTTCATACAATGATCCACATCTACTCTCCTGTTGATTATACTTTTTTTTTCATTTTTGGTTTTGCTGGCCTGGGACTCATTATATGGCCCAGGCTGACTTCTAAATTATAACAATTCTCTTACCTTGGCCTCCCAAGTGCTGGGATTACAGGTGTGAGCCACCATGTCTGGTTTGCATAGTCTTAAAATTTATCTCTTTTTATACGTGTACAGGAGTTTCTTCTGGGCAAATGCCTAGTAGGTAAATTACTAGACTCTACAATATATGTGTTTCCTAATTCAGGAAATGATACCAAACCATTTTGTACCTCTGTAGTCAATGTCTGATAGAGGTGAAATATTTTTCCCTATTTTCTTATGAATTAGCGACTACTGAGATTTCTCCCTGACATTTCCATTCTCTCCCAGTGTTGGGACCTGAACTGAGGTAGGATAGCTGGGACAGACAGATCAGTCACCTGCCTTTGCCTTATGTCATTGTTTGTCAGGTTCACAATTTCTGTTACTGACATGAGGCGTACAATCCCTGCTGGAGCCACTTCAGGTTCAGTCTCTGAGTTCTCACAGGTCCCACAGCTCTTTGACATCTAGCCTAGCTCACTGACTCCAACGTTCTTAGCTTCCTGTACTGAGGCAAGTTGAACCTTTGGTGCTCACTGAATTCCAAGTTCCTGCCATCTTTCAGCCTAGAGGTCCTTAACCTAGAGGTGACAGAAACCATTATATAGGTCATCTCAGGAAGTTTCAGGAGAGATGCTGGGGTTGGTATAGCATTGTCAGCAAGGGTGGGACCATGGGGGCCTTCAGGTAGTGTAGCCTCCTTCATGGAGGCTCTAAGATCTTCTAATTTCCCAGAAACAATAAAAACCTCTTACCCTTTTCATGTCAACAATTGATCATGTATTTGGAAAATTTTTGTGCAGGCCAAACAGAGTAGATTTGAGTGTGTGTATGTGTGCATTTGTGTGCACATATGTTTGTGTTTCAAAGATCAATGAATTTTAGGCAGGAATGAACATGCACATAATGTTTTGCTATGTCAGTATGGTTAAACCAAACTCTTATGTAATAAAGAAACTTCAATTTCCCCTTATGCACTGGTGCTCAGAAATGAAATTAATTGATTTAAATTTACCTGGATCCTTTCTCTTCATCCCAGCTAGAGTTATTCTTGGAGACCACAGAAGTCAGAGACTGGAAGAGTTACCAACCTAGGTCATCTCTAGCTGAACAGTACTGAGCAGAACACACACATCGAAAGTGGTTCAAGGCCTATTAAATGAGAAACTAATTTGGGTTTGGCCCTGTCTCATTGGCACTGAACTAGTGTTTCATATCTAAACATGGCCAGACGTAGTATTTCCTGTTTATCTTTTAAGAAGCTGCCAGCAAATTCCACATCATGTTCTTTGCAACAGCCTTGACCTCTATAGAATGAGAAAGGATTTTGGTTTCCTTAACACTCACAGCACAGTGAGGACCTCCAAAGCAGCCTTCTTTTCTTTTTCTTTTTGGTTTTTGAATAGATTGTAGAAGAGTGTCCAGAGGCTTGTGGATGTTTAGTGGACTCAGTGAGAATGTACTTAGTGTTGAATTTTTTAGAATTATCTTATTCATTTGTTATCATCCAAAATGCTATGACTGTGGATTTTGTTGCCATTCAACTTTAATACAGTATTACACATTTTCTAAAAATTTTTCTTTATTAATAGACATATGAGGTTAAAGAACAGCAGAAGTACCCAAACTTCCAAGAATTAAAAATAATTAAAATTTTTATTTGGTGTTGACGACAAAATATTTTTTTTCAATTTGTAATTTGTAGTTGAGATTAACATAATTTATGGCTACTCTGGGATATTCTTTTATCTCCCTGCTATCTGGCCCCACACCATACACATCTGATGTTTCAGCATCTCCCCCCCCCGCCCCGCCATGAATCTTAAGTTTTGGATCCTCGCAGTTCACATGTTTATAGCATCCCACAGTGAGAATCCGTTCAAGGCTATGCCCTTCAGCATTCTGTACTCTGAAGAAACTTTATTTCCTATATTTTAAAATGTCAATAGGCTATCTGAACAGAGAATCAGACAAAAATGGTAGTTCACAGAAATACACACAGGCAGACACACGCACATACATACTTGTCACCAATGGCAGGACTCTGTGTGTGTGTGCGCGCGCACGTGTGGTGTGTGTGTGTGTGTTTTCATGGTCCAGGTACTGGGACTCAAACCTAGGGCTTTGCATGGGCTAGAAAAATACTTTAGCACTGAGATAACACCCTCTACCTAATTGCTTTATCTTCATGTGCATATGTAGATGTCAAAGAGCTTCCTGTAAACCCTAGCCAATATATACAGAAAGGTACCTTCAAGACTTCTGGTATATTCCAGATAGATGGGGCAGAACAATATTCACGTAGACTCTTACTAATCTTAACAACATATGGTCCTTCTCAACCCTATTTCAAAGAGAATAGCTATTTAAATGTCATCATCTTCATGTTCTGAGTTCTGTTTTGTTTTTAATATTCTAATATTGAGAGAACCTTTAAAGGTACTTTCCTGGGGATTGGAGAGATGGTTCAGTGGTTGAGAGTGGTTGCTGCTCTTCCAGAGGACCTGCATTTGGTTTCTGGCAATCATGTCTGGAGGTCATTATTACAACTGCATGTACCTACAGCTCCAGGAAGTCTGATGTCTTGTTATCCAAGAGTACCTGTATGAACATGGCATGTGCACACACAAATAGCAATTAAAAATAATTCTTTGAAAGCCTGTTGTATTCTTACTGACATCATTTATGGTATCTCATTTCCTCTCTACCTGTGGCTGTTCTCCATATTGAGGAGGAGGAGGAATATGCATTCTACCTACAAATCACTACAATTACTGTACTCCTGGCTTCTCTGTCTTCATTTCCCTGTCTGTAGTGTTAACAGGAAATGTTTTCAATATATTGCTATTTGATGAATATGATTGTGAATATATGGTTTTGTTATTTCTTAGATTAGCCTTGGCTAATATAAACAGAGTACAAGCTCCATATATGACAAAAATTTCTAGTAGCCATATTGAAAAGAAAATGGGAAGTCATATGTGTATATGATTGTTATCATAGCCTCTAGCTAGCTCTCATACCCAGTCTGAGTGTTCCATCCTCCATGCTGCAACCTGTGTTGTCCAAGGCAAAACTGAGCACACCAATCTTTCATTTAAGTCCTTTAATAACTTCCCAGGCTTCTAAGTGTACCTGAAATATTGATTTGGTTCCTTTGCTTTAGTGTCTTTCTCTTTTTATGAGAGAATCTCTCACGTACTTCATGTCACTTGCAGTAATTATTGTCCCCACAGCCCATCCCCCATCTCTGTGTGGCTACTCTGGTTCTCAGGAACACTGTCTCTAACTTCTTTATTCTTGAGTTCCCTCCTATATGTTCATATACATATATATATATAATTTTTGTTTTAGTTTTGAGATTTACTTATTTTAATTTTGTTTATGGGTGTTTTGCCTGCATATGTGTCTGTGTACCATATGCATGCAGACCAGAAGAGATTGTCAGATTCTCTGGAACTGTGTGGGCAGATTTTAGCTGCCATGTGGGTGCTGGGAATCAAACCCAGGTCCTGTGGAAGAGCAGTCAGTACTGAGAGCTGTGTCCCTCACCGTATATGTTCTTCTTGCATGTTTCCTTCTTACTACTCCCTGTGAATTTACCTCTATGACTGTGTAATGTTAATATATATTATCTGTACCCACTGATTTAAGCTTATGAGAAAAGAGAAGCATATTTCTCTCTTTGCCCCCCCCTTTTATTTGTAGGGTCTGGCATGTAGTAAGTTCAGTAAATTCCAGCTGCTCAAGCTGCATCTGCATTTGAATGTGCTCAGCCTGGTGTTCTCAGCTGTAAAAAAACCTTTTCCAAGCTTTAGAAACTCTTGCTGGTATGACTAAGTATTCCAGCTTGTTTCATTTTATCATATCCTTTAAGAGGCTTGCTTCAATACTCACAAAACCAAAAAGTCCAATAAACACAGAGTGTAAGAATTCCCATACTGCAGGGAAAAGTGTGAACTAGTGTAACCCCTGCTGTTATATTAGTGTAACTAATGCTTCTTCATAGGTCCAGCTGCATCAAGCCTTCACTCCATCCATTCACACCATTGATCTTTCAGTTTCTTTTCTTACAGACCCCTGACCAACCAGCCGAAGCACTCTCCAGTATCTATCCTGATGTTTTCTATCAGTGAGACACTTCTGTTCCTTTAGGCACCTTACCTGGAGCCCTGCTAGGTTAATCTACCCACTTTGCTATTGAGGCTGTCTCTGATTGGGGTTGCCATGTAGCTGCAGCTCAGCTCTGAGTCACACTGATAACCTCACTTGACCTATTTATGGATTGTTTTCCTGTTTCTTAATTGCTTGTTAAAGACATTCCGTGTGTTTAAAGGTACCATTTAAAGAAAAGTGGATGGCATAGGTTTCAGTAACGACATCTGCTTGTACCCTCTGTCCACATTTTGTTCAGTCCTGGATCTTCTGGGATATTGCCAGACCTGCCTGACCTTATGGCTGGTGAGTTGGTTGGAACTCAGCTCATACGCCTGTCCTCGTTGGTAAGTTGATGTCCACAGTGACTGTTTTGTCCCTTCTGGGGCATAGGAGGTGTTTTGTGAGTAGCTTGTATTTCTTATTTGGAAATGACATGGCCTTGTTTTAGAACCTTAGGGGACTGGCTTTATTGTGATTTTCTTATTGTTTGTTTTTTATAAAATCCACATGGTGTCTCTTCTTATTTTAAAGCACAAAAGATCTGCCAGGTCAACCCCATGCCACACTCTGGACCTGGACTTCAGAGCTTCGTACTGTTTGGTCTTCACTCATAGCTGGTGCATCTGCAATCATATCTAAACTTTGTAACTGGGTGCCCCTTCCGATCCTTGATCCTAGGGGTGCTAGTTAAATGGCCATGCGCCTCATGTCATATATTGCTTTAATAAGTTCCATCAACGATTTCATATTAGCCTAGCAACTTCAGCAGTGGATACTTGGTTGTTACAAAATATTATACATCTAGTTTCTTTGATAATGGATGGGCATTACAATT
Source organism: Ondatra zibethicus (assembly GCA_004026605.1). Taxonomy (NCBI): domain Eukaryota; kingdom Metazoa; phylum Chordata; class Mammalia; order Rodentia; family Cricetidae; genus Ondatra; species Ondatra zibethicus. The sequence goes on from PVIU01015169.1 coordinate 8,341, forward strand.
TTTCTAAATTCCTTACTCTCCTAGTAGTTCATACTTTTCTGGGAATATATCTATTTCACCTAAAATAGTTCATGAAATTTTCTGATTAGGTTTGTAATAGCTACTACAGCTGTAACTGTGTTCCTTTTCTATTGCAAATATTATTTGTGCCCTTATTTTCTCATTTACTTTTGCTGGAGATGTGACAGTGTTATTAGTTTTTGCTAGGAGCCAAGATTTGGATGTGTTGTTTCCTCCTATTATATTTTATTTTCTGTTTTATTAATTTCTTGTTCTATATTCATCTTCCATTTCAATTCTTACCTTCCTTTTACTTGTTCTTTTTCTAATTTCTTTCTTTTTGATTTTTGAAACAGCCTCACTGTGTAACTCGGGCTTGCCTCAGATTCAGCCTCCTGAATTCTGGGATTACAAGTATACCCTTCCATGCCTGGCAGTTCATTAATTTTTAAAACTTCCTTCCATTTTTTAAAGGTCATATATATGCATTTATGTATATATTTATTTTGAATAATTTAAATTTTATATAGTCAATTTGTAAAACCGTAAATCCAGTTGCATTTTATTACCTTTGATTATTATTTTGTTATTTTTCAGTTCTATGTGTTTTCTAATTTTTATTATTCTAATACTCTAGTAGTTTGGAGGTGTATTTTGAATTTTTAAATATATAATTTTCTTTGATAGTTCCTTACTAATCTTTATCAACTCTTTTTTTAAATTAGTATTTTTGATATGCCATTTTATAAATTTACATTAAGCTTCTGTGTATTTAGATGTGTCCCTTACAAATGACTTCGAGTTAGTTTTTATTTTTAAAATGGTTTGATGATATTTGTTTTAAGCAAGTATATTCCAGAATCAAGTCTATTTATGTTGAGTGGGGTGTCATGTCTGTACTGATTTCTGGCAACTTGAAATGGTTTGAGCTAAAATGTCCATCTGAGTTATTATATAGTCTCTTGTTGATAATAATACAAGTACTGAATCATCCAATAGCTCATTCACGGCCTGTTACAGTGGATTATCCCTGTGGTCCCAATGGCATGGTAACGTTATCATATAGCACTATAAAAAGATGCAGGAGCTTAACAGATAGTTAGCAGGGTAAAGAACAGTTTCAGGACAAGTTCACCACAACTGTATTTAACGGGCTGTCATATGCACACGAGGAGAGATTAAAGCACCAACACCAAATGGTACAGCTGAAGCAAATGCTTTGAATAGTGCTTTATCCATTGAGCAACTGCATGAGCCAGGCAAATTACTATGTACTTTTAAGTTACAACCTAACACATAGAACAAACCATTCAGGGGTATTGCCCTTATTTTATAGGTGAAGATGTTGAGAATCAGAGAGATTGAAAAAGATGTTCAAAGACAAAATCAGTAAGTGGCAGAATGGGAAATTATTTTCAGTTCTATATGAATCTGGAACTCTTGCACTTTCCTCTGAATTATGTCACAGGGAGTTTATCTGGTCAGTGAGAGAGAGTGGGGAACTGGTTTAATGAAAACTGCTCAGACTGTAGTGCACTCTCCTTTGCCGTAGTAAGCATCCTATCAGTGGATGGAACATGGTTGCATGTCAGGTCATGATAGTGAGGTTTGTTACTGAAGTGAGAAGTTGTTTTTTTATAACAGAGTCTCACCTTTTATAATTTATAAATAGGTGAATATTACAACCCACTTTGGTGTTTGTTTGCCAATTTATTGGAAACTATCAGAGACTGGCAAATATATACCTTTCAAAATTCTCCTAGATTCTGAAATGAGCTGCAATATTAACTTCCCTTTTTGCTGTTCTACGTCCTGTTTTCATGTCAGAGTTGGATGATGTGTCCAGGTAGGGGCTTAATACAGTGCTCTTTGGCAATCTGTTGGTGAAAGTCTCAGTTCATGTTAGTGGAAGAGAAACACATTATGTGTGCTTAATAGCGTTAAAGCATAAATGTGGCAGAAGGATCATTAATTGAATATGTTGGAGCCAAAAAAATGCAAAATCTGAGAGGTTCTTAATAATATAATAATATAGCATTAACAATAAATTCATATCTCATTTTAAATACAAATGATATTTAAAATATATTATCTCATAGGCAGCTTTTCATAGTCAGAATTCATTGCAAGACAAAATGGCTTTTTCTGTGCTTTGCTTTACTGACACATTCTGTTTTATGATTGCCAAGAGCCCATAAGAGTAAAATAAAATAGCTAATTTCTCCCAGCATCAGTCACATCAAACTGTCTCATTTATGAACTCTTTTGGTTTGCATTGCTACTCTGTCAGTAGCCACACTTCCTTTTTTTAAAGCCTAGCCCAAGATATATTTCTTTTAGAGGATTCCATTGGTGCTTGTCTCAATCTGTATAATGTTTCTATACATGTATGAAGGGTTTTATACATTCTTTACTTTTATTTTGACTAGTTCCTTTAAATTTTGAAATTTTACAACTATTTCCTATAACATCTTGAGTGGTATGTAGGGAGATCTAGTTCCAAAGTTCCTCCTATCCACTGAATTCCCTTGGCTGACTGAAACTATATTTAATATTGAACCTTTCATACATTTTTATATATGTGCATAATTATATAATGTTTAGTTTATGAGCTAGGCACAATGATAGATCAATATTTTTATTAAAAACAAAATAGAACAATTATTTCAATACCCTAAAATGAAAGCTATGTGAATGTGGTCTCTTTCTTCCAAAATATCTTGTTATACATTAACCTTTTCACTCAAAGGAAGCACTTTGTGTTCTCTCTCCTGTGTGTGTCAGAATTACATCACTAGTTGATGTGGGATTCTCCTCTGTATGCTGTGAATATGTTTTATTACCATTAATTAATAAAGAAGCCTATAGCTGGGCAGAATAAAATTATGTGGGAAAACTAAACTGAATGGAGGGAAAAAGAAGGCAGAGTCAGGCAGATGCCATTTAGTTGCCAAAGAAGAAAGATGCCAGAACTTTACCAGTAAGCCACAGCTTCATAATGATACACAGATTAGTAGAAATGGGTGAATTTAAGATATGTGCGCTGACTAGGAATACATCTGAGTCATTGGCTAACCAGTGTTTTAATTAAAATGTTTTGTGTGATTATTTGGGTCTGAGTGGCCAGGAAATGCATGGGCAACCTCTGCTTGCATAATGGCACCCAGCATGGGGTGCCAAATTGCAGGTATATTAAGGAGTTCCACTGTAGCCTGGACTGAAGTATAACAAAGGTTTATTTATTTGGGGATAAAACTCACAGTAAGGGTAGAAAACTGCAGTCCTCTGTGTGTACTGGAAGCTGAAAACCGAATCCAACAGGAAAAGGGGACACACATACTTATCCTTTGACTTATATTACTTCAGACTACACTCATAATGAGCCAGTATTTGAAAAACTATTGGCTGAAGGAATTCCCACAACAACTGCACTTATGCTTTAAGGCCATTATTAAGAAAAAATAGCATTTATTTGAGCACAAGTACTTTGATAACATGATAATCTGGTAACTGAGAAGACTGTTAAGTGACTAGTGAGTGGATAACACTACTAGACAAAATTGAGTCATGTGGATGAATTAGTGATTTTATTACACTAGCCAGAATAGCATTCAATTCAAAATACAGATTATTTCTGGAATCTTCCATTTAGAATTTTCACAGTATAATTTGGTGCATGTAATTTAAACTTTAGGAAGAAGAGATTATTGTTGGACCTTAGGGGACATGAACATGCTGATGCATATAGAGGTTGCGAGTTGATAGTTAGTGGTAGACTTCTAGCATCTCTCAGCTCCACAGCTTTACCAGTCAGACATTATGCTCTAAAATATTCCAGTGGGTTTCTGATACTTTGATTTTTAAATTCGGTGAAACTGTAAATATCTGGGATTTGATGTACTTGGAAATGTCTTATTATTTGAGTGGTCTAAGCAAGTGGTAACTAATGTAAAGAAAACATATATATTAAATTCATATTAGAATGTGCACAAACTTTGAAAATTTTCTATGGCTCAAGTAGGCATGCTCTAACCTGAGTTGAGATCTCTATACCTTAAAACTAAAAGAAAAAGAAAACTCTAGAAAAACACCTTAATTTCATATTTGGCTATATTATTTTAAAGATCGGATAGTCTGGCTTCCTTAACCAAGTTGGGCCCAAGTTGACTGTTTTTTTTTTTTTTTTTTTTTTTTTTTTTTTTTTTTTTTTTTTTTTTTTTTTTTTTTTTTTTTTTTTTTTTTTTTTTTTTTTTTTTTTTTTTTTTTTTAGTGGGAGGGTAGTCGATCTATGCAAACATTACTGCAGTTAGGAATCAAGGTTCTGATTCTGAAGCCTTCCATTATTATGCTCATCACTCCAGCTCCCTTCAGTTTTTCTTTTCTGACTCTAGATGAGTTCACAGACCCAGTTCTCAGACTGTGGTCTCTGAAGCATATGTAGGAGCATCATGGTGTGGGGCAGTGGGGAGACAGGGGTTCCCATTAAAAGTCCAGATTCCTGGACTCCACCAGAGCCCACAGAATTGGAGCCAAGCATGAGGACTGAAGTTTGATCGCATCTGGACAGGGTAATTGCTAAGGTTCTTTCTAACATAGACATCCTATGACTGTCTGAGCAAGAAAGCCATTGTTTATGGATTGTATTTCAGCAGATGTCTTTACTATACTTAATGTCAGACTGCTAATGGTTTTCTATTTGTCCCAGGTCAACTAATTAGCATGTGATGACAATGTGCCAATCTCTTTATTTGTGCTGACTCACACAGCTTTTTATCTGTTGTAGTTCTGCCTCCCCACAACATTGTGCTAGTGTAGTCTTCAGTCTCTTCTTGTTCAAGTCCACCATCCATGCTGTCATCAGCACTTTTGTGATTTGTTTTCTGTCATGAAAAATAGACACAAAGTCCCCCATATATATAAATAAAAACAAACAAACACAAACAAACAAACAATGTCAACAACAACAACAACAAATCTTCACTTACTCAGCATGGCTGACTTAGCTTTTAAACTATAACATTGTACATTTTGTGGTTTTAGCTTCCAAATATTCCATCTCATCCTTCTTGGAACCTTTTTGCTTTCAAGTGGATGTAGGTGGCTGATTAGCTATTGAAATCTAGTATTTGTTGGTACTTGCAATATTATTTATGGAAAACATTACAATATGATTAAACTATGGCCCATAAATAATTACTAATAAAAAAGCATTGAATTCTGTTTGGATCTTTGAGGTTTTTTATTTAATCTTTTTGAACCTTATTGTTGTTACTGTTGTTTGACTTCTAGAGTTTGCTGTTAGGAAAGTGAAGAAAAATGCCAAACATAGTTATATAAAGATTACCAAAATCAAGAAACTTATACATATTACGTTAGGTGGATTGGTAGCAGATCACCAAGCTTGTGTTATGTGATTTAAACAGTAAAACACTGGGCACATCACCACTGTCTCCAGTGAATACTATAGGGTGGCAGGACAGTGTCCTGGTGGCTCTGTGCACTTAGGATGCCTTTCTGTCATTCTCATTGTTTGTGACCCAGGATACCTCCCACCTTTCTGTCATTCTCATTGTTTGTGACCCAGGATACCTCCCACCTTCTCTGGGATATTTTTCTTAACTCTCACAGAAATACTCAATTACTCCCTCCTCCATATTTTCAACATTACTTGGTGCATTTGTTATGTTTTTTGTAAACCATATTAAACATGGTATTACAATCCTTCTGTTTCTGCTCATTTCAGCTTTATTTCTGTGACTTCTGAGAGCCTTACCTGAAGCTGGTGTTTAGTAATTGATCATAAGAGTCTTTATTTTTTGAAAGTGTTTTTACTAAGGAATTTGTTTCTTGAGAATATTAGTATTGTTATCCCATTTAGTAGAACTTTGAACATGGAATCATATGTGTCTTAGTTTAGTAATGGCTAGCTTCACTCTCTGCTCTTGGAAACAGTGGAACTCTGTCAAGGAACTGTGAAGGATGCTTCTCATGCTGAGAATGATGTGTGACGCTGTTTGAAATGACTGGTGTCCCCTTTTACGTTGGTAATATATTCTTCTCAAACCTGGATTGAAGATGCTTTAAATATTTTTTGTTTGCTTTATTCTGCTTTTCACATTCTTAGTTAGCATTCAGAATAATGGGAATCATTATAGTGTTTTAATACACAAATGTACAATATATGTATATATACATATATCATATATGTGAATTATATATTATAATATAATGTAAATATATAAGTATATGCTATATATTTATATAAATGTATATTTAGATTATATTGTTATATATAATTATTTATACATACATCTCTGAATTTTGTTCATTTTGCCTACCCATTCCCAAGGACAAAACATATACTAGCTGGTAGGGATCAGAGTTAGGGATTCATTCTTATTATGAAAATTGCCAAAATATTTATTAATAAAATGACAAAAGTCTTCTAGGGCTATAAAGAGTGGGAAGAGGCTAGAGCTTAGAAAGCATACTATAGACCATAAAGAAATCTTAGTTCACATCTGGCAAGGGACTTGAGAAAGAGAGAAGTACAAGGCACAGAAGTCGAGAGAGAATTGCAGCACTGGGCGTGATTCAGGTGTGGAGCAGACACTTGATTTTGATGGTGAGGGGCACAGGAGTTCACATTTTGAAGTCTTCCTGGAGCATAGTTTTATAAGGTGTTGAGAACTTATAGGTTTATAGTTTCCTTACAAAATCCACTTTTGTAAATGTTTGTTAGGAAATAGCCTGAAAACTGTTTTATGATGTTTGCATTATGCTATTTATTTATAACCTTCTAAAGATGTCAAGATGGGGATCAAATTGATCTATCTGTACAAGAGAATATTGCACAGACATTCAAATAGCAATGGATAGATAGTCCATAGAAAAATAGTTACATGACACATTGACAGAACTTTTAAAGCTATCTATGAAATCAGGTAGTTTACAATTAAGTTTGTAAAACATAAATTTATGTGTATATTCACCAAACAATTATGTAAGTTACTGTTGGTGGATATTTTTTCTTTGGTTTATTTTACTGTGACAGATTTCCCATAGCAGACATACAGTTGACTTGTAAATGACTGACAATGTTTGACTATATCACTGCCTATAGAAAGTATCATTCTTTCAGCTCGATACTGTCTGGGTTAATTAGTAGTGCTGGAATAGAGCACAGTGTCCCTCAAGCAAATCAGAGGACTGAGTGACTAGAGAAACCTTTTGATTCCACATGGTCTTTGGTGCCGCATCTGAGTTTCCTGAATGGTGCATTCATCTCCTACTTTGTGATTCCTGAGATTTTAGTTTCTGGCTTTCACTTCTCTGATACCATGGTAAGAGGGATAACCTTTCCTAACCTTTCCTTGGTATGAGTGGTGTCCATTTCTTTGTTGAGTGTTGCTGCTGTATCATTGGCTGATCATGGGTTGTTTTTATTCTTTCCCATAAAGGTTTTGAAAGTCAAGTTTCATGGTCCAATGCCTCCCACTGGTCTAGCCTGTGGAAACTCCAGTGACACAGTGTTTGCAAGTCTTCCTCCAAGATTCCACACATCAATCTATTCTGCTTTTAAATTCCGTTTTGACTATAGAATTATAAAAGTTATAGGATTAATTTAGAATTAGTTTTTTCTATTGTAAAGTGAGACTATAAATTGGATTTTGTTTTCTTACAAGGGAGTAAAAATTTGACACAACTATTTATAGAGTAATCCTCCTGTTTGGACATTGAAGTGTGATATACACTTTGCCACATAGTAATTTATTATGCACACAAGGGTCTATTTTAGACACTTAAAACAAATTGATCTAACTAGTGCTTGTTATATGTTTTAATTACTAAAGGATCAAAATTTAGCTTTTATTGAGATTAAGTGTATTTTTACTGATATTACTTTTTTTTTTTACTTTTTAACCAATATATTTTGCAAATACACTGCAGAATCTTGCAATGCTGCCTACATTGGATGCATTCCTGGACCACAAGTCTGTACACTCCTTTGCAGCTGGACCTGCGATAGCTGAACCTTTCATCTTGCCTTTAATGTTTACTATGACTCCTGTATTGTCTTCAAAATAAGGAAACACCCAGTCTTTTCCTCGATATGACTTTTGTTGTCAAATTACCACTGCTAGATATAACTTTTCTCTTAGTTCTGACTTGCCTTTCTTAACTGTGATCATCACCATGTCGCCCATGCAAACAGCAGGAAGTCTGTTCAGTAATCCCTGATTCCCTTCACAGAGGTGATATACAAATTTTTGGATCCTGTATTATCTGCACAGTTGATCACAGCCCCTACCAGAAGACCCAGGGAATTCTGGAATTTTGCTCCGGAGGACCCACCACGTCCTCGCTTCGACATCTTGAAAGTCTGATATTACTTTTAAAAGTTAACTCTCTTTGTATTCACCACATACAGTGCTTACCGTTATTCCACAATATAACTTAATTTGGATTAATTGACTTCTCTATTACTTATCTTCCAGGAGCAAGTTTCTATCCTCTTACTTTATTTTTCTACATTCTGCCAACTAATTCCTACCTTGTAAACACTGTGAATTGGACCATCATCCTGTGTTCTCTAATTGCTTATTATAGTTGGTGTCTAGGAAACAGAATCTTGACTACATGTTTGAAAATTGGCCAGTTTATTGAGTACAATATTATCATTAATTATGTGATTTCTTTTATATTATCTAGAAAAATAACCATATCATTTTGTGCAAGTAATTCTTGTTCTGTTTCCCTACTTTGTAGTCTTGTGTCTTTTCCTTGTTGATATTGTTTACAGTTTCCCAGGTTTCTTTTGCAGTTCGCCATTCATATAAAAGAAAGCTACTGATTGTGTTCGTTTTATATTCTGCCACTTTGCTGAAATTATTCTGTAGATGGAAGTTTCTTTCCTTCCCAGTCCAGCAGCCTAGCCATTCAGTCCCAAAGAAACACATAGGGACTTATATTAATTATAAACTGTTTAGCCTGTTAGCTCAGGCTTTTTACTAACTAGCTATTACAGCTTAAATTAACCCATAGTTCTTATCTATGCTAGCCATGTGACTTGGTACCTTTTCTCAGTAAGGCCTTCTCATCTTGCTTCCTCTGTGTCTGGCTGGTGACTGTGTCTCTGCCTTTCTGCTTCCCAGAATTCTTCTAATCTGGTTGCCTGGCCCACACTTCCTGCCTGGCTACTGGCCAATCAGTATTTTATCAAACTAATATGAATGACATATCTTTACAGTGTATAAGAGCATTAATCCGCAGCATTATTCATCAACTCTAAAAGTTTTTGGTGGTATATTTGGAGTCTCTTATGTGAAGATATCATCTTCAAATATGGATACCTTGATTTTTTCTTTCCCTATTTATGTCCCCTTTCTTCCCTTTTTTGTCTTACTTGCTTTAGCTAAGAATTCAAGCACTGTATGAATAAGAGTGAAGCAGTAGATGACCAACACAAAACAAACTCAATGGCATCGTTGGAGATTCTTTGTCTCAGAATGTTGTCGGGACAGTTTTTATCCCACCTTACTGGTCCTTTGCATATATACGATGGCTTCTAGTTTGTGGTTTTATGGGATTCCTGTGATTGCTAACATGTGTGTCTGTGTCTAATGTGTTTCTTGTGCTTTTCCTTTGGCTCTTATTCTTGTTTTATTGTTTTTTTTCATATTTGAATTTGCTTATTTTTTATTTATTTTATTTTGTTTTATTATTATTGCTTAGATAACTTTGTTCTCTAATAAGAGACAGAAAGGGTATAGATTGGATAGTGGGGAGGAACTGGGAGAAGTAGAGACAGGGGAAACTGTAATCACAATATATTGTATGAATAAAAACTATTTTCAATAAAAGATAAAAAACAGTAAAGAATGTAGACAGACACCCTTGCCTTGTTCCTGAGTGGAAACTTTTTGAAAATTTCCCCATTTAGCATGATGTTGGCTAAGGATTTGTTGTTAAAAAGCTTTCTTATGTTGAGACATGTTTGCTCCATTTCTAGCCTCTCTTTGGCTATCGTAAAGGGATGCTGGATTGTGTCAAAGGACCTTTCTGTGTCTAATGAGATGATCAAGTGGGTTGAGTCCTTGAGTCTATTAAGGTGGTGGATTAAATTTATTTATTTATAGTTATATATCATATATATCAATTTATATCTTCAACTGAAAGACCCTAAATGCTTTTGTAAGGCCCCTCAACCCCAAGACATTTTTCTAAAACCTCACACTCACTCTCTCTCGGGAACAGGACAGTCACCCACACACACTACACTGCTCATCCTCCTGTGTCCTTGAGAATAATCTTCAAGCATAACTCCATTCTGGGAATTGAGGCAAAGACAACCCACAGATGTTGACTCAGTTCCTGATGTATTGATTCAGTCACTGGAACAAGGTCAGGATGGCTCACAAATGCTCCCTCTCACCTCACCTGATCACGCAGCTACTCTCCTGTCCTGGCACAGACCAATCACTGCTAGTAACCCTTTGAATAAGGCAATCCAATTAGTTGGAAGACAACCCTCAGGTTCCCCCCTGGTTTCTGTGGCTTTTTACTTTAAAAGATGGGCTATAACAACTATCGAATGTCTTCAAATCCCAAACCTGAAGGACCCTGTCCTGACAGAATACAAATCCTCTTGCTTTTGCATCAATTGTGGTTGTGTGAGTGGTGTCTGGAGCAACTCCTCCCTGATGTTTGGATTTCTAGTCCAATACAACTATCTAGGATGAAACTGATTTGATTATGGTAGATGGTCTATAAGATTTATTCTTGAATTTAGGTTGCTAGTTTTTAAAACTTTCCTTCCTTCCTTCCTTCCTTCCTTCCTTCCTTCCTTCCTTCCTTCCTTCCTTCCTTCCTTCCTTCCTTCCTTCCTCTCTCCCTCTCTCCCTCTCTCTTTCTCTCTCTCTCTTTCTTTCTTTCTTATTTTACATTTCGACCACAGTTTCCCCTCCCTCCTCTCCTCCCATTCCCTCCCTCTACCTCCCCTCTTTCCCTCTCCCCAAATCTGCTTCTGTTCAGAAAAGGGCAGGCCTCCCATGGGTATCAATAAAGTACGACATTTCAAGTTGTAGTAAGATTAAGCACCTCCCCTTGTATTAAGACTGGGCAAGGCAACCCAGTATGAGGAATATGTTCCCAAGAGCCAAAGCTTTAGGAACAATTCCTGCTCCTATTGTTAGGAGTTCCACAAGTAAACCAAACTACCCAACTAGCACATATATGTAGAGGGCCTAGGTCAGTCCTATGCAGGCTCCCTGATTGTTGCTTCAGACTCTTTGAGTTATTGTGAGCCAGGTGAGTTGTTTCTATGGGCTGTCTTGTGATGTCTTTGATCCCTCTGGCTCCTACAATCCTTCCTTCCTCTCTTTATCAGGATTCCCCAAGCTTGGCCTAATGTTTGGCTGTGGGTATCTACATCTGTTTCCATCAGTTACTAGATGGAGGCTTTCTGATAACAATTGGGTTATCACCAATCTGATCACAGGGGTGGCCAGTTCAGGCTACCTATCCACTATAGCTAGGAGTCTTAGTTGGGATCATCCTTGGAGATCTGTGGGAGTTTCCCTTGCATCAGTCTCTTCCTGACCCCGAAATGCACCCCTTTTCCAGTCATCTCCTTCAGTAGTCTCCCCCTCCACTCACTCCCTACCTGATCTCTCAGATTCCCATCCCCATTTGCTCCCAGTCAGCCAAGAGATCTCTTCTATTTCCCCGTCCCACGGCCCTCCTTGCTACCTAGCCTCTGAGTCTATAGATCATAGCATGGCTATCCTTTACTTTATAGCTAATATCCACTTATGAGTGAGTACATACCATGCATGTACTTCTGGTTCTGGGTTACTTTACTCAGGATGATTTTTTTCCTACTTCTACCCATTTGCCTTTAAATTTTCTTATGTCATTGTTTTTAACAGCTGAGTGATACTTCATTATGTAAATGTGCCAAATTTTCTTTATCCATTTTTCTGTTGAGGGGCATCTAGGTTGCTTTCAGGTTCTGGCTATTATGAATAAAGCTACTATGAACATAGTTGAGTAAGTGTCCTTGTGGTATTAATTTTTGCGATTTTCATACATGTAGAAATAGAAAGCAATCATATCTCCCCACCTTTACTCTGCTCAACCTCCTTTCATTTCCTGCTTCACATCTTCCTCCCAACTTAATGTCTTTCTTTTTAAATAGCACACTAAATTCAGTTACTGGTATCTACCATATATTTATATATATGAGGCCATCCACTAGAGCAAGGGAAACCTTCCAGTGGTCATATCCTCAAAAAAGAACAATTATAACCCCACAACAACTATTAACTAGACACATTTGCTTGGAATGGTTTCCCCCATCCTTTTGTCCTAAAGTTACACCCCTTGTTTATGGTTAAATGTATTTCTTGGAGTCAATGAAACACTTATCCTGTTTTCTAATCCAATCATTTTTTTTATTTTTCCATTCAAAAATTGACCCTTCCTCCCCTTCTCCCATTCCCCTCCCATTCCCCCACTAATCCTCCTCCCTCCCCCTCCATCCTTAAGAGAGGGCAGGGTACCCTGCCCTGTGGGAAGTCCAAGGCCCTCCCCCCTCCATCCTGGCCTAGGAAGGTGTGCATCCAAGTAAACTAGGGTCCCAAAATGCCAATACATGCAGAAGAGACAGGTCCCAGTGCTATTATGGATGGCTTCTCAGTCCGTCCCCATTGGCAGCCACATTCAGAGAGTCTGGTTTGATCACATGCTCGTTCAGTCCCAGTCCAGCTGGATTTGGTGAGCTCCCATTAGATCAGGCACACTGTCTCAGTGGGTGGACCAACCCCTCGTGGTCCTGAATTCCTTGCTCATCTTCTCCTTCCTGCTCTTCAGCTGGACCTTGGGAGCTCAGTCCATTGCTCTGATGTGGGTGTGGGTCTCTGTCTCTATCTCCATCCATCAGATGAAATTTCTATGGTGATATTCAAGATATTCATCAGTGTGACTATGGGATAAGGCCAGTTCAGGCACCCTCTCCTCTGCTGCCCAAGGACCTAGCTGGGGACATCCCTGTGGACACCTGGGATCCTCTCTCGAGCCAAGTCTCTTGCCCACCCTAAAATGGCTCCCTTAATGTAGATATCTTCTTCCCTGCTCCAATATCTGCCCTTCCTCCATCTCTACCCTCCCACTCCTCCAAGCTCTCCCCAGTCCTTCCCTTCTCTTTTACTACTCAGCAGTAAAAAACAATGACATCTTGAATTTTGCATGCAAATGGATGGAAATAGAAAACACTAACCTTAGTGAGATAACCCAGACCCAAAAAGATGAATATGGTATGTACTCACTCATTAGTGGACTCTAGCCATAAACAAAGGACATTAAGCCTATAGTTCACAACCCTAGAGAAGCCAAATAGCAAGGTGAACCCAAAGAAAAACATATATAGATCCTCCTGGAAATTGGAAGCAAACAAGATAGCCGGGCAAAAGTTGGGAGCACGGGGGTGGGGATAGGGGTGAGGGTGGGTTTGGGGGAAGGGGCGAGGGGGAAGGAGAAGGGAGAAGGGAAGGACTAATCCAATCATTTTTTTGAATTCTTTGTCTGGAATGTTCTCACTAGGTACTAGTATTATGGAATTTATCATTTTTAATGGAGCTATATCTTGGATTTTCATTCATTCTTTGTTTGTTTCAGTGTGGTGATTTATGTATCCAAAATTAGTTAAGTAGTAGTATAGACCTAGAGACTGAGGTCTGGTGACTGTTTACCTGTCTGTATTGGTAGATAGGGGAACTCTGGAAATGTGGACCAAGTGTTCAGTGTCTGAGGACCCTTTTTCCTATTTCGGGGAGCTGAGTAGAGGTAGAAACTCGGACTTAGTCACAGGGTCTGGAGAATCTTGCCTTTTAGCACCAGGAGCTGGGTGGAGAGCAGACATTTGGGCTGAGTGGCCAACCTATATCTTTGTTCTTGATATTAAGCTTGGGAAACCCCAAGGATAGGCTTATATTTCATTCCTCCATTATTTCTACCACTTCACTTTGTAGCAATGATTTTTACTCCTTGATGCTTCATGTGTGTATTTGAATAGACATTTACAATATTTAACTACTTAAGATTCAGTGATTTTTTAACTCCAAATGGAACATGGCCTAATTTTTATCAAGTTTTCTTCAGTTGAAGACTTTTAAGCATACTTACTTTAGTTGGCTTCTTCATCCTATTTGGTGTCTTTCTTCTCCCAGGTTTTGCTTTCTGTATTTTCAGAGAAGTTTTCAGGCATGTTAAGTTTGCTCATTGTTTGTTTATTCTATTGCTGTTGCCAATGGACCAGCAATTCTTTCTCAGCAGCATCTTGTCAACAATGCACTGTTTGGGCTTCACTACAGGGAGAATCAAAATTTACAGTTTACAAGCTCATCAAGTGATTAATGTGGACATGGATGTTTGAGACATCATGCTCTGTCTGTCATTAATTCTGGCTTCTACCATTTCATTCTGTTCTTTATTATTTTTATTATGCTTTAAAATTTATGAATGCATTTTTAGTTTTATTTTCTCATATTTTGGAAAATCTTTTGCTAGCTTACTTTCTATTTATTGTGTCTTGGTTTTGTTTTAGAGATGATGAACTTTGATATCATCATAAAGACAAAATATCTTAAAGTTTCATCTGCTTTAGAAAACTGTTTGTAGAAATCTCTCTGCCTTAGAAGTATTAAAATATTGTTAATTTTATCATTTGGTGTGATATTATTTCCCCCTATAATCTCATTTCCTGTTTACTAATTCTTGAATTGTATGAGGTAAATCCAGACTGTGTCTTTGTTAACAAAAAGAGTAGATGAATACTCTTGTTTCCCTTACTGCTTATTTATTATGGTCAGATTTTAGGTAAAATTTAATTCAATACTTCCATTTTTAATGTATAAAAGACATCCATCATAGATTTAAGTATATTATCATTAATAACTCTTAATACATCTTTTGTGAAATTTGAAATTTTCTTAATAGGGTCAAACCTTAAACATTTTCATGCATTCTTAGACTGGGACTCTTTGATCCTATTTCTAAAGCATTTTCCTGAAAATCTGTGTTTCCACATGTATTATCTGCTTTCTGTAGTTCTGAACCTGACAAACTCAGCCTACAGGATGAAGGATTTATTTTGGCTCATAGTTTTGAGGGAGTTCAGTCTATTCTAGCAAGGAGTGAAACAGATCAGATCAGTGTGAGGCAGTGGGTATAGAACAGAAGCCTTGTTTGTGTCCTGCAGATGAGGAAGCAGAAAGCAAGATTGGAGCCAAAGACTGGGCCATGACTTTCAAAGGCCCACTCCTACTGGTCCCACTTCTGCTTGTAAACCTTAGCAAAGGATAAGGTTTGAATATCATTTTCTAAGGAGA
Organism: Ondatra zibethicus; assembly: GCA_004026605.1. NCBI lineage: Eukaryota > Metazoa > Chordata > Mammalia > Rodentia > Cricetidae > Ondatra > Ondatra zibethicus. The sequence goes on from PVIU01015169.1 coordinate 23,730, forward strand.
ACTTGGACCCCTGGTTCTATTATAGGAGTCTTAGCCCCTTGCTTTGTAGCGTCTTGATGGGAGAAAGAAAGCATTGTAGGCTCTCGTCTCCTGGAACTGTGTGAGTAATTGTGCTGCTCTTGGTGAACAGCTACTTACCTGCTTGCTCTCAGGACGCCCAACTTCTTTCTTCATTTTTCCTCCAACCCTCAGTGAGAGGGGAGATTTTAGTATTAGGAGAAGGGGCTGTTGGATTTCAGAATCAGAAATAGACCACATAAATATGTATGAAGCATTAAAACCCTTCTTTGAAGTATGATTTTCTGCCTAATGGATGCTTCTGTGCTGACTTTTTCCCCTCTCCTTCCTCCCCAGTTAATCCCTATTCAGACCAACTTGCTCTTTGGATGGACTTAAAGACTCTATGATTATCTGCCATTAGCATTTCTATATCATTTTGTATTATAATAATACTTTCTAAAAGTTTTATACTATATCTTTCAAAGAGTGCTTTTACACCCAGTAATTTTTTTATTCCCTCACAAATGCTATGGAAAATGTTGGTACTTTATCATCTCTTCTGCTAGGAGGAAGCTGAGGGGCACAGCACTTGAGTGACCACTATTTGCTAGTGGGTGTTAGAAATTCACCTTCAGCAGCAAATATGGACACGCAGCCATGTCTTTAGTTACTTTGGCCAGCATATGCTTACTGTCAGTGTTGCAGTGGTTTGATGACTGAGTATTTACAATATACAAGCCACTGTATTGACCACCTGTGTACATTTTACACAATACTCTTGACAACCCTGCAAAAGGGGCATAATGCTCACCTCACTTCACACAAGGAAACTGTGCCTTAGAGAGTTTGAATAACTTTGTCAAAGACACATAGTAAATCATGTTGTAGTTACCTTTGGAACCTGGCTTCCCTGGGTTTAAAACCCCAGATCCTAGTTGTCTGGATCCCTGAGTGTGTACTGAATTGAGTCAATGAATAGGTGCAATACATCATAACAGATTTTCCCATTTTCTTTATGCATATGTATGTATGTATGCCTGAGTGTACATATATGCACTACACACCATGGAGGCCAGAAGAGGGCATCAGATCCCCTGGAACTGGACTTACAGGTGGTTGTGAACCACCTGATGTGGGTTCTAGGAACTGAATCTTCTGCAAGATCAGAAAGTATTCTTATCCAAACATTCATCTCTCTAGGCCCATAGTGTGGCTTTTTAAGATGGGTTCATTTCTTTTGATTTCCTGAGCTGTGATTTTAAGCTTATCTCTCCTCTTTATGACTCTGTAAGTCTGAAGCCTATTGTCAGGCAGAGAACTGGGTGTCACATGGATAAGAATAGAGAAAGTGAATGAGGTTATATTTAATGGTTGTTTACTATATGCTAATGTCTATTAGAAACCAATGTCACGAGAGTCCTGCAGGTCTGTAAGAAGGTTCTCATTTATAGAGTAGTGTTCAGAGTAGTGAAGGGGTTTGTGTCAGTGGGGGAATGAAGGTTTTAACAGGGGTCTGTCTGACTTTACAGCTCATTTTCCTTCTCAACTGATCCAGAGAGGGCTCAATGGCATTTGAACTAATAATACTAATGAGGAGAGGCATGCTTTTCCTGGGGGCTCAAAGAGGACTCAACTAACAAAGACCAGTATAACTCCTACTGGTTATGAGTCATTAGAAATAGTATCTGGAACTCCATAAAGTCAGCTCTGAAGGAACTCACAAGGGACCCAAAGAGAAGAAAAGCTTGGCAAGCTGCATCACCCAACTTCTGCTGCCGTGCCAGCAGGCCTTCGAGTGAAATGCATACAAACTGGGTCTGAACCAGCAAACTTTCATTGGTAAACATCGTAATGATACACACATTTAAGAAACTGATGTTTTTAATTTTAAATGCTATGCAGCCTTGCCTTTTATAGTCAGTACTGGGAAGTTGTGGTATACCAGGAAATGATTTACATTTTCGCCTTAGGTCAAAAATATGGAACTTATAATTATGTCAGAGAAAGACAAAGTCTACCAACTGGAAAAACTGAAACCATAAAAGTCTCAGTTAGAATGTGTGTTGATGAAACTGTTGTGTGGGTTAGCACTCGCCTGACGTTTCATAGGGCATAAGCAGCTGTTAACGACTTCCAGGTAAAAACTTCCCACCCAAACCTTCAGTGAGCTGTTACCAAACTGCAGAAGTGTGGCTGACAAGCATTTCCTGTTCCCTCTAAAATATTCTGATCCAAGGTGGTTTGGAGCTTGCAAGACTGTGCTGGCGGGGCTTTGGGCTTATGGGATGGAAGCCCTATATCAGTTCCAGATATACAGGAGCTGGCCAGAATTCTGCAACTCCAATCAGAGGCAGAGGATCTGCCAGACAGGGAGGCTGGCAGGCAGATGTGGTTTCCCTGACTTCACAGCCAAGATTCTCACCTGTCCTGAAGACCCTAGTTACAGAGTCAACTTCTCCAGGAGGGAACCCAGTAGCAAGTTTCCCGGAGTGGAGGTAAAGGACCTGCTTTGGTGCAAGCAAACAGATTGGGAGTGGGAAGGTACCAAGGGCAGATTGAGTTTTTTCATATTTCTTTTGCACTTCCTCTGTCTGAAAGATGTTGACTATGAGGTACTTATTTCAAGTAATTGACTCTGTACTCACAAATCTAGGTGTAAATTGGAGCTCTTTCCCGTGTTTCCTTTGTACTCTTGACCATATCAGTTATTCACCCCCAGGCTCCTTTTAATTTCTAACATCATATGCTAGTGACTCTTGAATCACAGGGTTATGGAAATTAAGACAATGTAAATGAAGTGCTTAGTACTTTTGAACCATACAGTTTGTAAGTCAACCATTGCCTCCACTAATAGCATTCGAGCTATACTTAAGGGTTTTGTATCTTCATTAGTTGGGTGACTTTCCTATATTTTCAGCTTGTTTGCCACTCTGTCCCTCTTCTGAACATTGTTTAAACATTTAACCAAGTGAAATTCACCTCCCACAGATCACAGTGTGACTCTTACTTGGTCACAGGAAGGAGTGTGTATCTGGGAGTGGGGTTTCTGCAAACCATTTGTACTGTCACCACCATTAATTATCACATACTGTGATAGAGAGCAGATCCTTGACCTTATTTAGGTATCATTTTAAGTGGAATTAATTTTCTTAGAGAACTAAAACTTCCATCTTTTAAGAACGGGAGAGTTATTTTCTTAAGGTGGGATATGCACTGTTTCTGATCACTGTCTGTAAACTGTAACTGTAAGGAGTTTAGGCTTAGGCCCAGATGCTACCTGTGAAAGTCTGAATTTCCTCAGACGTGACTGTGATAGTGATGCCTACCTCATGTGACTGGGAGAAAGCGATATAAGAAAGCACCTGTCACATTACACGACATATAACACTCCCCCAATAAAAGGTTTTTTTATTAGTTTGGGAAGATCTCAACATCAGTGTAATAAAATTTGTTGTCTCCCACAGTTTATTTTCTTTGGGATTCCACATTCTCTAGAATCATTTGTTGTTATCTTAGAGCCTACGGAAGAAGGTAAGGAGGGGTGAAGGAAAGAGAAGCAGGACTTGTTCCTCCAGCAGAAGTTCTGTTGGGATGTCCTACAGACAGGCGTTCAGTATAGGCTTTCTAGAGAGGGAACAGTACTTAACACATTTGAAGTTTCTTTTCCTTCAGGAGTCAATCATTTAGCATTACAGCTAAGAAAGCTTTGTATAAAGTAAGATTTGTAAGATTTTTTAAGGTTATAAGATATCTTGTAAAAGTTTCCATAGTTTTGTATTTTGGTCTAGGATCAACTCTGAGTCAATTGCTATATGCGGTGAGAAGTGTTCTGTATTAGTTTTCTAGAACTGCCATGACTAAACTTTGTGGACTAAATGGTTTTGATAAGAAAAGCATTTTTCTGCCGTTCAGAAATCTAAATGTCTGGGATCAAATTGTTGGCACAGCAAGTTCCTCATGGGAGCTCTGTCCTTTTGTAAGATCATCTTCTTCCTTCACCTTCACATGGTTTCTTTCTTTTGGACCTTTCTGTGTCTTAACTTTCTCTTCTAATAAGGACACAGAGAAAAGTGTGTATGGATATTTATGAATATTATGTGTATTTTTGTTATATCTCCAAATAGAAACTAACTCAAATAAAGGTAAATAAATAAATTAACTATAGTAGATATATACTATATTTCATTGAATGCTATTCACTAGTAAAACATAATAAACTGTGAATACATGTTTATTCTATCCATAAATTTTAAAATAGTTAGAACGAGCAAAAGAAGACAGAAAATATAAGAACATACATAGTATGTTCCAATTATATAAAAGCTTAGGAAATAGAAGCTAATTCATAGTAACAAAAAGCAAATCAGTGTTTCTACTATTCCACAGAAACAAGGCACAAGGAATTCTTTGGTGGGTCTACATTATCATTTGTCATTATCTTTGCTTAATGAACATACATTCATCTTAATTGTATAATGAATTCATGGATATAAAGAAATGTCAAATCTTATCAAGTTGTGTATTTTTAAATATGTTTAATGTATTGTATGATGATGTGTTCACTCCAATAAAAGTGGCTGAAACATTTGAAACCAATATACAAAGAATCAAAGAATAAAGTGAAAAATGCAAGACTATAGTGGTCATCTCTCGACTCCACAGTCCCACTGGCATTTGAATGGTTATTTCTCTTGTACACTAGAAATTATCAGTCCAAGGGTTGGGATACTAAGAAGAGCTTCCTCGTGTTAGGGACCTGAAGAGAGCGTTCCTACATGAATACGAAGATAGACGGAGAAAGGCTGACCTTTCTAGAGTTCCAGCTTGTGAACCACATGCACATTCAGCTCTGGTCTACTTACCACACACTACCATTTTCAGGTCCACAGTCAGCTCCCTACTTTGGGTATGGAATTCAATAAAACCGGCCTTTGTACCTATGTCTGCTAAAATCTGTACCTAAATGCTTAATGAGCTTGGACCAAGGGAGGCAAAGTTACCAGAAACAGATTTACTGTGGTTTGGACTTGGTTGTTTTGCTGATCTTGTGCTTTCGGTTTTTTAGATTGGCTAGACTTTGCTAACTGGTGAGACTCAGGGGTGTTAGCCTGGCCCAGCCATCTTCTCCAGGCAAGGATTTGTTATTACATACATCCCTGGGGGTTAGGGCCTATATTTTAATGTAGAAGAACTCTTTGAACCAGTATTTCTGAGACAGGATTGTGGGACAGAATTATGAAACAGAATCTCTGACAAAGATCCTACAATCACTGCCAAAGACACAGTTCAGGTGATTTGGACCTCATTTCATCCCCATTTCTACAAGGAAAAACAACACAAACAAAAAAAGTCCTCTAAATTAGAGTCTTAAACAATTTTAAAGGGTTGAGGCAAAGCGTGAATGATTGGTGTCTGGGGACTGTGATGAGGAAAGCGGGACTGCCCAGTGCTTCCATTACTGAACAGAAACAGCCCAGAAAACCTGCAGACAGAGACAAGTACCCTAACCTAACATTCATTTTCAACTGGGGAACTGAGAGCACTTTGGGGTTCTGTAACTCTTGCATTTAAACACCCTGTTCTACAACTCCGTAACCACATTCTACGCAGTGGTGTGGGTACCACGAGACTTTAGAATGGCATCCTGTAAGCAGGCCATGGATAACCTGCTTCACTGCTATTTTGCTAAGTGTTCCAATCAATTAAAACAGTATGGATTATGGAGGAAATATGCAGAACAGAACAGAGTGGGGTCCCAAACCATGAGGTTAGGCTGGCTTTACAGCAGTGAGTTGGGTTACCTCAGAAAAGTCTTCTGCCTCTCAGGGTGTCTGTTGTGGAAGTAATAATTTCCTTTATTGCATACTTCTGAGGACTAAGGTAGATACCCAGTCTATTACTTGCCTGGGGAATGGGCAATACTGGTATCCTTCCCCATTCACAGGTCTATTTCCCCTTCACTCTAGCTACCTTCGAGTGAGGAATGTGGTTTGCACGGCATATTGCACAATAGTGAGTCTCAGAGAGCTGCTGGTGGTCCTCTCTGTCACTTGGTGTTTATCCTTCCACTTCCTATTCTTTCTGGTCTTTTCTCTCTGATGCTGACCTGGACCATGCTCCTGTCTTTACCATGCTGCCTATGACACTTCATTAGGAGAGAAGGAAGGCTGTCCCTCTGAACTATCCTTCTTCCTAGCAGGGTATCCATAAGCCTGGGAGGACACAGCACCAGTGTGGCTATCATCTGTTGCCATGCCCAGTGTGGGGAGAGTCATGAAAGAGGCACATCTTGGTGAGAGGGGAGAACACAGGGCTGAGTCCTCTGGGGAAACAGAAGATAAAGAGTAAAGTCTTCTGCAGGAAATATGCAGACTTTCTCTGTGTGGGATATACCCTGCAAGTTCTTGGTTTGCATTTTCCACAAAGGAAGCTGTGCAGAAAACTCCGCAGCATGCTGGGTGCACTTTGCTTCCAGTCTGCTTCTTTTTGTTCACTTTCTGGGAGTTCTTTCTTCCTGAGAAGACCCCGACTTTTCTAGCCCAGATCACCTTCTCACGTTGCAAATACACCTAACCTCCAGACATCCTCCCCCCCTTTTCATTCTACACAGCTGTCACAACAAACTTTCCCTCATCTGCTACTAAGTGTATCAGACAGTGTTGTGTGGGCTGCGAGTTGCCGACTCATTACCCGGGGGCTTTCCAATAGAATCTGATGTTATCCAAAACTTCTCATCTGTTTCAAAGGGTACGATTTCCTGCATTCTCTGGAGGGAAATCAAACACACTGCGTTTAGGAAACAGAATGATAACTCACAGATTTAGTAGACCTCTAGGTAATTATGGTGTGATTATTCCGAAGCTGGTGTGTCCTCACCTCATTTCCCATAGCAATGTCTGGAGTGACCCGACTCTTGGTTTTTCATCTTTACAGTGAGAGACATTGAAGAAATAAATCACAGACATGGAGATGCTCCAAGGGATTTTTGATTCTCTCTTGTCCTCCCAAGCAGATTTTTTTTTACCCTCTCCAAAGGCAGCCAGTCTCCCCCACCTCCTGAAGCCTCTACCTGGGACCGAAGATCCGTCTTTATCACTCTTTAAGTTATATGCCTTGTCACCTGATAAATGTGCTTGTCTCTGTGAAAATTACCCTTTGGACATAGAAATTGCTGGTAAAGAGAAACCACTTTCAGCTGGTTTTCCAGCTGCTTTCCAATTCTCTACTCCCCACCCCCTGGGTTGTGATGGGTTTTCCTTACATCACGGTCTTTGTCCCACACTCCAAATTTGTCTCCTGTTTCTCTAGTTCTTTGTTGTTGTTGTTGTTTTACTGTTTTCAGCTACCATTTTAATTTCCTGCTGTCAAACACTTTCTGAATCCCTTTGTGTCCTCCATTCCTAGAAGGCTTGTTTTACGAACGTTTTTTTCTTCTCCACGTAACTTTGCTGCCTGTGCACTGATGTAGTGTGGTGATGGTTTTAGCTTACATTGACTGATTAAGCATTTTGAATAATTGTTTTAGCTCCATTACTGCGAATCTATTTAGCGTAACACTTTTTCTTTTGCAACCTTTGATTAATGTATGACCACTGGGAAAGAAAGGAGTCAGCACATTCATTTCCCCCGACACCACGGAGAAGAACTTTCTCCTGTGTGGTGCCTGCAGTCACAGATGCTCAGCACTCCCTGAAGAAAGACAGAGTGCACTGTTGGAATAATCTGTGTGCTCTCAGCCGGTATTTGCCAATGGTGCTGTGTGGCAGCCATTTCGTAGCAGAGAGCAAATGTTAGGATTTAGGGGAAAGTATAGTCGAATATCAGATTTTAAAACAGAACGGTGAATTTCTGTAGATTTAACAGTGTATAGCTAGATGGTATTTTCTTTTTAAGCTCATGAAACTTAACAGCTGTTTAGTGAAGCAGTATTTTCACATATGTCTGTTTGACAGGTTTAATAGCAAATCTCACAGTAAATGACTTGCTGAACAGGCCTCCTTGGCTTGGGCTGAAGCAAGAACTGGGTTTTCAGCAAGATTCATTGGGAGTTTTCTGCTTCTGTGTTTACGGGATCAGGAGGCCTTAAAAAGCAAGGGAAACTAAAAGGCACTCTCCAGAGAAGATTGCTACCATCTCTGCCAGTGTTCTGCAGAATGTATTAGCTGGTGCTGCAGGGGGCATAACTTGGATAAACATTCTGTTTACCCTTAGAAACATTAGGATGTTACCCATTAGGATAGCAGTTTACAGTAATTCTGTACTGGTGGATGATAATTAGATCTCTAGATCTCTGAGAGTTTTATACATTCTCATCTGCATCTCTGAAACACTATGCACTTTGTCTGAGTCCTCTGCTTTGGGAAGAGACTGCTGCACCTTGTAATAGTTTTAAATATCAACCAGATTGAAGATGAATGCTTCATCAGTTTTATTGGCAGAAATAAAGTACTTCCTTTTAATCGTAATTTGTAGGGTCCTAGTACTTGGAAACCAGCTCTTTAAGCTGGTATAGTATCCCATTTCTCGTATTCCATTCTTTTTTTTCTAAGATGGCAGGACCTCAGAAATGCTAATGCCTAGGGTTAAATACCTAAATTTACCCTCCATGGGAAAAAAGTATGCTTTTGATGATTTATCTGTGCTTCTGGTTACTTGACATGGTTGGACCCAGACACTGGTTGTGGGTGTATGAACATGTGACAGAATTGCTAATACCGTTGTCAGGCGCAACCACCCTCATATTTAGCTTTGGATCTTTCACTGTCAAAGGCCCCATGTTTGCCTCCTAGATCTTTAAGTGAAAAAAAGAACATATTTTGCAAGCTCAAAATACAAAGTCTATTGTAAAGTTTCCAGATGATTTTTCATTGTAATTTATCTGTATTTCTTGTTTTCAAAAGCAGACAATGGAGTTTCTTATTCATGTTGCTCAGTCCATTGTGATGTCAATAGAGAGTTACCTTCAGTCATCTGAAGTCTATCTTTTTGTGAGTGGTAGAAATGTTTAGTTATTTTGTTCTGCCTGTTATTGCAGAACAAAAAGAGAATGGGGAAGTGAGCCCAACAAGTTTTCTTACAGAAGTAAGAATGCTAATCACTAAACAGTCCACTATCAGGGCTCTCTGTCCCTGCTGAAGAGTCAACTCTGGCTTATTCTGATGGGATAAGGAGGGAGGGGATGTGAAGACAGTTTGGCATCTGCATGGAGTGGTCATGAGCCGTTCATTGTAACCAGAGGGAAGAGAACATTCTACTTCTGGTCTGCTCTCGGACCGCCACTCTTCCAGACCCAAGCTCCTGGGATTATTCTGGTCAGACATCGTTGCTTCACTCCCATTGTCCCAAGAGCCTCTGTTGTGGTTTTGAGAACCCAAGGGCAACGTCACAAATGCCATGAGCTGTCCCTTTGCCTGTCTATTAGAATCAACCTCTCTTCTTTCAGTCCCCTTGTTTCTATAAGATACATATGTTATTCAGTATGTTATGTTCAGTGGTAGAGGCATTTGAAGAAAGACTCCTTATCATAGCTCTTATTAAAAAAATAAAGGTACAGCTGAGCAGTGGTGGCACAGGCCATTAATCATAGCACTCGGGAGGCAGAGGCAGGTGGATCTCTAAGAGTTTGAGGCCAGTCTACAGAGTGAGTTCCAGGACAGTCAGGGAAACACAAAGAGAAACTGTCTCCTCAAAACAAAACAAAAAGGGGCATAGTTGTTTGATACAAGTGAGTCAGCCCAAGATGGGAGCTGGGCAGCAGCTCTTGCTTCTTTCTTTCTAAAACGTAGACACAATTTTTTTCTCTAATTTGTGGCTATTTCCAGAAGTAAAAATAGGTGTTAGTGATAGTTGAAGAATTGTTTTAATTTCTTACAAGTCAGTCAAATAGGTATGTTTTGCTTTTTCCTTTTGGAACACGTGCAGAATACAGAGGCCATTACAAAACCAGAAGAGAGAGATTCTGTTGTGCCCTTGGCCCAGCTTACCTCAGTAGAGCATCTCTGTAACTACAGCGTAACGGTAAATCCAGAAACTTATCACTGGTGTCATTTGCAGATTTTATCCAGGCTGTACCAGCTGTTGCTAGGTGGATTTTCCTTAGTGTAAAATCTATTGCTCTGTTTTTGAATTCTAAGTAGAGTTGAAGATGTACTTGAGAAAAAAGGTTTATGTTGGGTGTTTCATTTTCTTTCTGTATTGCCCTCCCATCCCTCTTTATGTGAAAAATAGTAGAGTTATTTCAGTTAGTACAATCTTAATGTTTGTCGTGTGTGTCAGTTACTTTTCTCGTTGCTATGGTCGGCTGTCTGACAAGAAGCAACTTAAGGGAAGCAGAGTTCATTCGGGTTCACAGTTTGAAGACTTAGTCCATCATAGCAAGGGAGGCATTGTGGCAGGAGTTTGAGATGTGGTCATATCGTGTCTAAAGTCAGGAACTATAGAACAGTTAGCAAGTGAGGCCAGAGCATAAAACTCAGGCCACCCACAACAGTTCACTTCCTCTTGCAAGATTCCACTTCTCAAAGATTTTATAATGTAACTTTCCAAAACAGGATCACCAACTGGGAACTGGGTATTCAAACACATGAGCTGAGGGGGATATTTCAAGTTCAAATCACAACATTCTATCCTGGTCGCCAAGGTTTCTATGCATCTCATAAAGGAAAATTGATTTACTCCAACTTCAAAGTCCCCATAACAGTCCCATGGTTTACAAGAACAGAGTCTTTTGGACTTAATATATACTCTCAGCTGTGTGCCTTCATAATATCAAAAACCCAAGTAAACAAGTACTACAGTGCCATCCCACCTCCCCACCCCGCTCCCATTCTTGAGTTCTTTCAGTAGCATTCTCAGATTAGGTTTCTTTTCTTTCAAATGAATTTGCATTTCACAAGTTGAAGCCTTCAATGGGTGAGCCTTACCCTGAAATGGTCATCATTGCCTGTTTCCTGGTGGAGAGCAGAGGTTTTGCTTCAAGGGTGCTAGTCTCTTCAACAATTATAGCTGTTTTCTTAGCACCCAACTTGTCAGCAACTTTAACTTTCTCTCCCCAACCTCCAGTTGCTTATGTTTCCTATATTTCTGCTCTACTTTGTTCTCCTACACTCTAGGCCTGGTATGAGCAGTGCACAGTAAACATGATGTAGCCTCGAATGCTATTCTGTCCTTAGGTTTCCTGTACCAAATATGTCCATTACTTTTAAATTCAGATTAATTTAAGTTCTTAGAACACAGGCAGAATACAATGAGATCTTCTGCTAGGATATGGCACAAATGGCCTCTACCCAAATTCTCAATTGAGTATCGTTCCACTCAGAAAGCTTGTGAGTGGAGCCCCCACAGTTTACATGTCTCTCAAAATTCCAGTCTTCCAAAATCCCATCAGAATGGCTCATTAATCCCTGTTTGTAACATTCATAAATATTTCTAACCAAAAGATACAGAGCCTTACTCTATTTTCCTGCTGACCTGTTCTAAAAGCCAACACACTACATGGTCAGTTTTATTGCAGTAATTACCTCACTCTTTATGCCAACCCTGCATTTATTACTTTTATCATTGCTGTCACCAAATTCCTGGCAAGAAGGGAATTACGGAAGGAAGGGTACATTTTGGCTTAGAGTTTGAAGGTCTAGTACAATGAAGAGAAGGTATGGCCACAGGAGTATGAAGTAGTTGATCACGTTGTATTCAAAGTCAAGAAACTGAACATTGCAGGAAGTGAAGTCATGCTAAAAAAAACTTCTCATCCATACACTACAAGATACTAAACCAGTGGATTGAGTGATGACTTTAAATGTGAACCAGTTAAGAGTTTGACCTAAGGTGACTAAGTTATTTGGTAGCTTGGTAGCAAGGAGTGTAAAGAAAAGTGTGAATGGCTCTAAATAATTGTTAAATAATTAAGGAAATCTATACTAAATTATTAGAGCAGAAACATATTCTTTATTTTACATTTAACATATAAAGAAAAGCTTCAGATAAATTCTTAAAGCTCATGAATCTAAAGGGAAACAGCCAGACCAAATCTCAGGTCTTCCAGCTCCCTTTGTAGGAGAAACTTGTGAATACACTCAAGCAGGAGCAAACCCATATTGATCTGTGAAAAGTAATTGTTAAAGTGATAAATCATAGCCATGTACAGAAGTAAGAATGCTTGCTCGATGCATGTGTTAGGTTATTCTGTAAATATTTATTGACAGATACTGTGTATTTGGTTGTGTGTAAAGATAAAATACATTTTTGAGGAGAACATGTTCAGTGACTTTTTGCTGCTGTTGTTGTTTTGCTTTTTGAGACAGGTTTGTCTGTGAACTCACTCTATAGACCAGTCTGTTCTTGAACTCACAGAGGTCTGCCTGCCTCCGCTTCCCAAGTGCTGGGTTTAAAGGCAGGCTCCACCACTGCCTGGCTTTTTTTTTCCATCAATTTTTGTAAAAGTGAAATATTGTCACTATTAAGTATTTTATAGTCTAGCATGGTAACATACATGAAACACGGGACAGTAGCGTGGAGTGTGCAGCAACCAGCTACACCTAAGAGTTAGAAACTGATGAGCTGCTGGGCCTTGCATTAGCCCAACTTCTTCCATCTACAAACGATGAAATATCACTTAGGCAGAGAGAGCAACATATGCAAAATCAGAGATGCATAAAGATGCAAGCAGTGGCAAACAACCTGATGGGTCTGCAGCATAAGGACGGATAGAGACAGGCAAGTTATATTCATGTGTGTTGCTGTAGCAAAATGTTTCCAGCTGGGTTACTTTTAAAGAAGAGAATTGTTTTCATAGTTCTAAAGGTCATCCAAGACCTAGATGCTGACATGCAGTATCTGGTATGGGCATCTGCTTTCAAGAGCACATTTACTTGTATCTTCCAGAGTGGGTGAATACGGTGTCCTTACATGGTGGAATAGACAGAAGAACAAGAGAGCACTGCTTTCAGCTTTGAGCCATTTAGTAAAGGCAGTAAATACCATTTGATGATAGCAGAGCCTTGTGTCTTCATCATTTTCCCAAAGCAACACTTCCTAATACTAATGCATTGAGGATGGCATTTCAACACAAATTTGGAGAGGACACCACTATTCAAATAATAGCAGAAAACATAACTGTGACACTGAGTAGCAATAGTGGGAAATGCATTTTAGTCCTAAGAGAGATCTGAATTGTATTTAATGTAAATCTTGAGCCAAAACAGCTCCAGCTGGAAAACATACTAAATGCAAGATGATGAGATAGGGTGGGGCACAATTCCAACATAAGAAAATGGATTTCTGATCTGGTGAAGTGAAGGTGAGGGTGGAAAGAAGGAGGGTTAGTCAAGAAAGAAAGCAAGGGGTAAGTTATGCGAAGTATTCACCTCATTTCCCTAAGGGAGAGAAGAGTCCAGATTTGTTCCTAATGCAGTGACTGGCATTGGGACTAGACTAGGGTAGGAAACAGAAGAGAAGGTTTAGAGTCAGAGAATCTGTGTCTGATGTCGGATGTTTACACTTTTATGAGCACTGGGGAAGGTATGCAGACCATGTGTTAGTAATTGAGTTGTGTTCACCAACTGGAAAAGCATGAAACTAAAGTGATAGTGGGTAAAATAAATGGAATATCTTTTCTCAGGTAACAGGAATAGTAGTGGTTTTGCTGTTGAGTGATGGAGGATGAGTTCTTTTGGACTTGTTCCTATGGTCATAAAAATAGAATGATGTAGCATCTATGACTCTTTCTGATCGAATCATAGGACTTCCTCTGGCTAGAAGATCAGCTAGAAGGGGGAGGAAGAGAATTGTTTAATTCAATTTAGGTAAATCATTAGTTCCCCATCTCATGAAACACAGCAACTCTTAAAAAGCTATTGCAATTCTTGGTTTAGTTTCCTAAAATAAAAATCATATATGATATGTATGATATACATAGGTGATCTATGTATATTTTCAAATAATCAGTGTGTTATCATGGCTGCAATATAAAAAAGAGATTAAAGTAATGTGACTTATGATGATGTAGTTTTAAACATGTGAATTCTGAGGCAGAATAAAAGGACCAAATAGTTCCTATGATAAGTGTGATGACAATGATAGAGGCTCCCGGGGTGACAACAGTGTTTCTAGGCTGCACATGGCATGGGTGTTAGCGTTTCATCAGCTTTTAGTAAAGTTTTGAACAAGGCAGCATAATTATTTCTTGAAAACATATACTTGCATTATAGCTATATGAAAATGACTTTTATTCCTATGTCTAATAGAGTTACATTCAAGGTTCTAATGGCTAGGAGTTAATATTAAAATTTTTTTAAAAACCTATCAAATGTGGTTTTTTAATGTAAATTAATTCCTGTAATGTCAGAATTTGGGAAGCTAAGATGGGGGATGGGGTGTCTTGAGTTCAAGGCTGTCCTCTGTTCCATAGTGAACACTAGGCCAGCTAGGAATGTACAGTAAGACCTTGCTTTACAATCAAATGACACAAACAAAACGAATTATAATATAGGAATATCTTTCCTACACAGATTGCCATCCTTATAGCAGTATGTATATTTCCTGGTAACATTTTAAAAGCTGTATTACAATTCAAATGGTTGCCCTCCAAAATATTTATACTCAAAATGATTCCTGTGCTTAGCATCATCCATGCAGAGACCAACTAGCTTAAATAACTGAACTAGACATTTTCTACTCCTAGCCTACCTGAAGGTCAGTTCAGCTAGTAAAGAAAGAAAGAACATTGAATATGTAATTCAGTGTTCACCATTAATAGTGGGAATTTTAATCATTCTTGCTTTGTGATCTTTCCCCACATTATGGTACAGTGTTATGGTGTAGAGCAAGGTCTTGATTTGACTAAATAGGTAACTAGAAAGCAAGCTATAGGAATTGTAAAGTCAATATTAATTAAGCTTTGAATTTAATACAGACAAACTTCTTCCTGAAGATCACTAAAAGTAACCACCCTAAATCCAGGGAGGTTCCCAGGAATTGTGAAATGAACCTTAATGAGCCAGCATCTGTGCTAGGATTTAGCATTTCTGATCTTTTTTATCTGACCCATGCTTTTGATTAAAGACTTAAGAGTTTTATTTACATCAGTGAATCCTGCTCAGCATAAAAGATTTAGAGGAAATATTTACATTTTTATGTTACTATTAGATTCAGGTTTTAGAAGACAAAGTAACTGATAAAATAAAAAAGAATAAAAAACAGTGGGCTCTAAGTCTCACTCCCATCTTTTAGCACACCCCTTGCCACTGTGTCCTTGTCCATCTTGTTAGTCTATTCATTCATGGAATTTTTATCAGAGCCTGAGACAATTTTGAACAGTGAATTTTCAGGAAAAATATTTAGAAATGGAAGAAAAGGTTTATGTTTTTTCCTCAAAATATAAGTCTGTTATTAGGATATATTTCAGAGTATGAGAGAGTATGAGAAATGTTGCTTTTGCTTTCAAATTTAAGTAGAAAAGAAAGAAAATGACTTCCTAAAGTTCTGTTTTTGTGAAAGAGACTGTAACTATGCGTTGTGAAGGCAGTATATGCAAAATACAAAACAAATCTTTCTAAAATATTGCTCCAAAGTTACTGCGACTATATGTGTGCATATATTTGTGTGTGTGTGTGTGTGTGTGTGTGTGTGAAGTTTCTGAATTCAAAGATATGGTACAGCATGAGTTTTAAAGTAGTTGTTTAACATTTTGAAGGATATTCCGTTTACTGTTTCTGTAGTTTGAATTCAAGGGAAGGAACAATGATTTCAACCCCCTTTGTATAAGAATAAAGAACATTTAAAAACGTGCAATTTACGTTTAGACATTTTAAGTAGTTCTGTATTTGCATGAAAGAATGTTGGATCATTTTTCTCAGGTTATTAGTATTTGGGGGATTTTAAATTGAAGAAAATCTTGAGTTTCTTTGTAAATGAATTCTTGACTAACTCATTGTCTACCTGTACAACATTGTTTCATCTCCCTGAGAAATTTACAAAATAACCAACAGGTAATAAGCAATGTTTCTTTTGAGACTTTGAGATATTTTACATGTTGCCCCTGTTCTAACATGGTCCTGTGTGGCTTCTCTGTACTCAGGGTACAAGTGTACTGGAGATCAGAGGAGATCTTTTCCTAGCTTCGTGGTGGATAAAGAGTGAGCATCCATTGCCCACACTGTAACAGCCCTCCAGCACACTCACTACATCTTTTTGTTTGTACTTTCACACAGTAAATGTTTCCTTGGGGGATCCTTCCTTCCTGTTGCTGCTGTGTTCCATGTTTTCCTGGGGATACTTCCTGTTTTAGCTGTGTCTTCATTTTTTTCTTGGGAATACTTCCTTCTTGTTTCTGCTGTGTGTCTTCCATGTTTTCCTGGGGATACTTTCTTCCTATTGTTGTTGTGTCTTCTGTGCTTTCCTGGGGGAATCTTCCTTCCTGTTTCTGCTGTGTCTCCATGTTTTCCTGGGGGAATATTTCCTGTTTCTGCTGTGTCTTCAGTGTTTTTCTGGAGGAGTTTTCCTTCCTTCCTGTTTCTGCTGAGCCTTCTGTATTTTCCTGGGGGAGTTTTCCTTCCTGTTGCTGCTGTGTCTTCCATGTCTTCTTTCCACTTACCCACCTGTCTGACATTTCCTTTGTTGTGTCTTACTACATTTTGTTAGCTTCCTTCCCTTTGCATGCTTGTTTCCTATTGAGTACCAGTTCCATCTTCTCCAGGTGCCCATCAAGAAACTCTGACTTTCTTTTGTATCCCAGTTTCAGCACTATAGCAAATGCTCCATCTGCCCTGTTTTACCTGGACTTTGTAACTACTTCAGTTACAGGACTTTTCCTTTCTGTCTCTTCTTATGCTTGTCAGCTCTTTGGTACTATCTTAAATATTTAGTCTCTAGTTTAAAAATGGCTCAATAAACTTTTGTCAAATGAATTGACAGAAGAAGTTAGAACCTAAAAGGAAAGAACAGACCTTTTCCAGTTGAATAAAGAGAAAATAAAATGTGTCAGTCACGAAATAGTATTTGTTCTTGTTCTTAACATACAATTTATTTTCCCTTTGTGAACTCCAAAGACATATCACTGAGGCTTGCTTAAGAAGGATTTTCACCAATCCTTCTGCCCCTGCACAATAACACTGTCCTGAGAAGAGATAAATGTACAGTCCTTCCTGTGTGCAGAACCTACTGTGAGTCTGTGGGAACCTGAGTGTTCTGTGGGCCACAAGTAGAGATGGCTTCAACACTGTACCACTCTTGTCTAGATCTAAGCCTCTCTTTTCTTGGCATCCAAATGACATATCTTTATCATTCAAAGGTTAAGATTGTGTATTTTAATTTTTCTAAAATTAGCCCTGACCTTTTAGAAAAAATAGATTTGATAAACATATTATTTTCTCCTCTACTGCCATGGGAAAACTTTGGCAAAGAAACTTAAAAAGGAAGGATTTGTTTTGTTTTTTGTTTTGTTTTGTTTGTTTGTTTTTTGTTCTTTGAGGTTAAATCCAACATGGCCAAAAAATCAAAGCAGCTTTGAAGCAGCTGGTCATGCCACAGTCACAGTCAGAAACAGAGAGTAAGGCATGCTGCTGCTGGACCTACTTCCCCACAATAGTCCAGGGCTTTAGTCACTGGTCATGCCACAGTCACAATCAGAAACAGAGTAAGTCTATTGCTCAGCCTCCTTCTGCATTGGAGTCCAGGACTGTAGCCAGGGAATTACTTTTAGGAAAAGTATAGTCTGGTGAAATACTTTCATTACTTTGATTGTTTAACAAAATTTAACATTTAAAGGTATACATAGGTATTGTGATTATAGAAACAAACAAAAAGACAAAACGTATATAGATATTTATAAGAAAGAAAAGCAGCCACTATGCAGAGTTGCCATACTTTTCACAATGTTAAATAGTATAGTAAGTTTTTATTTCTGAAGCTTGTTGTGATGGAGGGAAGGCCACTCTCATACCCTAAAGAAACTAACACCTCAAGAGAGTAAAGGCTTATCTACTCCTTAAATGAAAAGGTACCAAGTGGCTACATTGGATCTAGCAATTGAAGATGCAGTGCTTTATTTTGAGGGTGAAGAGACAGACTTATGTACAAACATAGATGTTAACATTAGTTACAATGAGCCGGGCAGTGGTGGTGCACACCTTTAATCCCAGCACTCGGGAGGCAGAGGCAGTGGGTCTTTGTGAGTTCGAGGCCAGCCTGGTCTGTAAGAGCTAGTTCCAGGACAGGCTCCAAAGCTACAGAGAAACCCTGCCTTGAACCCCCCCCCAAAAAAAATAGTTATAACGGAAACACAGATGATGTAAACAGCTCAGAGATTTGGTTGGATAGGGCTCCGTGGGAGGTTATTATAAAACATTCTTATTGAAGAGTGAGTGGAGGTATTTTACAGGAGCATTGTTGACTAAAATGAGGCTAGATAAGACATTTAATTTTTCTAAATGCTTCATTAAGGATTAACGACAAGTGAAGTTAATTATATATTTTAAGTAATCCAATGTATCTGGAATACTTTTGTTCTCATGTTTACATCTTTAAAATCAAAGTAGCTGTCTATTTTGCACCTGTGAAATAAAAATATCTCAGCTTGCACTAGCTACATTGCAAATACTGCATGTCTACAAGATCTGAAATATGTGTATATGGGGCAAGGAGAGGGAGAAGAAGCAAAGGAGGGAGGGCAGGCAAAATGGATGGATAGAGGGATGAAGGAATGAAGAAAGGCAAATTTAACAAGGTTGCTGATGCCATTTTAAAAGTTATTATTTATCAGTTGAATTTGAAATGTATCTGTATAACAGTTTATGTTTCTGAGATCTGTGATTTAGGAATAACTTTCAGATATTTGAAAGTTTTGCAGACTAATATCTTTATGAAATAAGGTAACAATAAATTAATAAAGGAAAGAAAATAAAAAGCACTTTTGTGAGAATTGAAAAATCTTGTCTGTCTATTTTGTGTTTTGTGACACAATTACTAATGTAACTAGTAATAAACAAAAATTTATAGGCTCATTGATTTGGAGCCTGGAAAATCTGATAGAGGGTTTTTCTTATTGTGTAACTGCATGAGACAAGATTATGTGGCAGAAGGACATGAGAGGTTGTGAAAGAGAAACCAAAGAGAAGGTTCTAAAGCACCCACTCCTGTGAAGAAATCAGTTCACTCACGAGGGTTCATTAATCAGAACTTCAAGCCCTAAACTTAAAGGTCTCACCACTCAGTAACTCTACTGATGCCAATTAAACAATGATATGTCCTTTAGAAGGGGCAGTCAAGCCACATGTATGCACAATTTAAAAGGTGTCTGACCCAATATCATCCAAACTTTCTGCAATGGTAGTAATTCTGTTTGAGCTGTGTGGTATGGAAGCCACTAGTCACATGTGCCTACTAAGTCCTTGAAAAATGCCTGGAATGACTGCAGAATTAACTTTAAATTTTTTTTTAATGTTAAGTTAAAATGAACCGATGGGACTATTGTCTCTTAAACTGAGCAGCACTAGATACAATTATTCTCAGTCTCCATGTCACTCTTATGGGTCTGAACTCCCTGCAGTGCTAAGTGAGTAGCACTGGTTAGCATAGAGCTTAGAACTGGAAAAACTATGTATTCCCAGTTTCTTAATCTCTCTGTGCTGATGCATCAGTTCCTTGTTTGTAAAAATAAAGGTCATAAGTGTTTGCCTCCTGAAGTGAGGCCCCTATGGGGATCAAATGTGATAACAAGAGCATTATACTTAGGACGATGTCTGATACATAAGCAATCATGACAAAATGCATTTGTTGTTTTTATTATTATTGTGTCAGTGATGGGTATCACAGAGCTAAAGACTAACAAATCCCATGCTTTGTTTCTGCATTTTTTAGATCTACGCATCTAAAAGCATATCACAGTTCCTAGAATATGGCTGAATAAATATTGTTGAAAAGAATCAGGTATTTTTTAGTGGAAATGGGATTAGGAAAAGTACTGAGAAGAAATGATATCTGAGAGAACCTCAGAGGTCACGTTGTGCAGACAAAGAAAAAAGAGCTCATTTGGGCAGAGGAAATGTGGACACCCAGTTGAACAGTGCTCCGTTAATAGGGAAGTGCAGCTACTATTCCTTTCACCATACTGCTTCCTTCCTCCTTCTCCCCCCTCTTCTCTGTCTCCCTCTGTCTCTCTTTTAGTAGCAAGATCCCTAGGTAAGTAGTGATTCTATAGGTTTACCACACACTGCTTTGTTAATAAGGTCAATCATTGTTCTTCGACAGGTCTATCCCTAGGAACTGTATTGCTTGAATATGATTGGGAATGTTTGATGATGGTTGGAAAGGAATAAGGATGCTGCTTGAGAAACAGGCCATGGATTACTAGGAGATGCCTAAAATATGCTTCTTTTTCTTATTTATTTCTCACAGGAAAAAATAAACAACCAGGAACAATGAAGTTCCTTTTCTTCATGTTTGGCATCAGTCACCTTTTATCCCTGAGTTCTGGAAAAGCTATATACGAGAATGGCATTTCTCAGAGAACATTTCAAGAAATGCAAAAAGAAGTAGCCAGCTATGAAGATGTTGCTAAAGCGATTATCAACCTTGCTGTTTATGGTAAATACCAGAACCGATCCTATGAGCGTTTGGCACTTCTAGTTGATACTGTCGGACCCAGACTGAGTGGCTCTAAGAACCTAGAGAAGGCCATCCAAATCATGTACCAAAACCTACAACAAGATGGTCTGGAGAATGTCCACTTGGAACCAGTCAAAATACCCCACTGGGAGAGGGGAGAAGAATCTGCAGTGATGCTCCTGCCTAGAATTCACAAGATGGCAATTTTGGGTCTTGGCAGCAGCGTTGGAACTCCCTCAGGAGGTACTCTTGACTTTTTCAATTGGCTATGCTCTTTAATCTAATCTCTGTTTCTCCCTCTCCCTCTTTCCCCTTCTTTACCTTGTTTGACACATGGATTTCATGTAAACTAGTCTAGTCTTGAATTCATTATGTATTCAAGGGTGACTCTGAACCTGTGATCCTTTTTTTCCTCCTCCTGAGTGCTGAGGTTACAGGTGTGTCCCCACACCTGGTTTCTGTGATGCCAAGGCTTCATGTTTGCTAAGCAAGTATTCTTAGATGAGTTATTATCAGCACCCTGGCTTCAGCTTTATCCAGCAATATAATGCCTAGATATACAATATATAAAGTTAGCAGTCACCAGTAAAACTTAAATGTATTCATGGATTAATTTCCTATGGCAGAGAAAGTATTTTGTATTCTTCTGACTTTCTCTTATGCCAAGACCTAGCAGACAGTTTATTTAAAAATCATTAATGAAAAAGATTCATGTACTATAATAGCTACCCATTAGAAACGTAGCATAATGATTTTTAGCATATTCACAGAATTATTTAATCTAATTCTAGAACATTTGGCTTGTAGAACACAATCTGATTGTTGAGCATTTTATCATTCCCTCCCCAGACCTCATAACTAGGAGGAGCCACATTCAATCCTCTAGTCCCTCTCCCCAAGACACAAGAAGCCACTAATCTGCTTTCTGTCCCATCCTGGACTTGTTACATGGATGGAATAATGCACTCTGTGGTCTTTTGTGACTTTCATTCAGCATCACGTTTTCCAGGTCATCTATGTTGTGGCACATTTAAGTGCTTCTTTTTGTTGGTGAAAGGTATTTTATTTTTGTTGTCTTTATCAGTCAGTGAATCTTTAGACTGTTTCCACTTTTCCTGGATAATGAATAATGCCATTATATACATTTATCACAAGTTTGTGTGAATACATTGTCATTAATCTTGTTTATATACCAAGGAGAAGAATTTCTGGGTCATTTGGTGACTCTAGATTTAATTTCCTTGGTAATGCCAAGCTGTTCTCTGAAATTTGTACCATTTTCTGTTCTTGCTAACAATGGACAATTTTCCCATTTACTTGCAAACATTTGTATTTATCTGTCTTTTTGGATATAGCTACCCAATAGTATCTTACTGTGGTTTTGCTTTGTATTTTATTAATGACAAATGATATTGAACATCCTTCCATGCTTTTTATTATTACTTTTAATTAATTAGTTAGTTAATTTATTATTTGTGTGTATGCAAGTGTGTGTTCATGTATGTATATGCAAGTGTCTCTGTGTGTATGTGAATGTGTGTGTGTGTGTGTGTGTGTGTGTGTGTGTGTGTGTGTGTGTAGGTGCTTGCGCACGTGAATTCCACAGTGGACATACAGAGGTATGGAGGTCACAGGACTACTTGCTGAAGTTTGTTCTCTCCTCTCACCTTGTTGGTCTTGAGAATTACATACTGCATATAGCTCATTCCTTCCCATCTTCTGTGTCATGTCAACGTTCAGGACCTGACATATGCTACACCAAAGTTTTATAGGTTTCTTTTAACTGATATTCCTGACTTGTTTCATTTTAATTGATTTCTATGCTGTTGTTTTCATTGTCTTTGTACAATATGGACTGCATTCTGCTCTAGCACTTAAAATCATTCCATTGTTAAGGGTATGGTTCAAATTATGATCTCTGTTCCATGTTTGAAAACTCATTCATGCTTAAACTTTCTGCGGGACTATGTGATGGTCCTAGTGCTTTTATATGTATGCTGTATCTTATACTGAAAGGTTTAATTTGCAGTTGAGCAGCAGTGTCAGGGAAGAGGGAGATCAGTGAACATCAACCAAGTCACAATTAGGGTGTTCACTATGGTCTGTTCTCTCTGGAAAGAGAAGCATCAGATGGAGGGGTCTGGAAAGCAGCAACTTAGTCTTACCTCGGAGTTTGTCTGAAAGAATCTTAAAGTAGCCATCTGCATCCTCCTAACGCCACCACAGAGGCGTTCTACATCCAGCACTTCCTGTTTGTTGCTCAGACAATAACTAGCTAACTAGTAAGATCCTACTATCAGATTATTAATTATTTGCACCTGACCTTTTCATCTTCCTCGGTCTCATCATAGAAATAGCATGATCTCAGTTGATGGGGGAGAATAGTCTCTGATATCTAGTCACACTGAGTAGCAGCGCTCTGGAGATAGTGTATCCTTGGGTACTTTGCATTTGGAGGTATGAAATCAGCTGGTGGATCTGAGTGCAAAGTGTCAGAGTTTGCAAGTTTGACTGGTTGTTGTGTAGATTTACTCACATTGTCTTTGGGTAGCTGTTAGGCCACATTCAGGTAACAGCATCTTGTCAAGTACCAGAACAAATCTAAGACAAACTTCTGTACTGTGACCATACCTTCATAAGGGTTTTCTTTCTTCATCTCATCTAGTCTATTTCTGCTCATATCTTTCAGTGATACCCTTTTATCCCTAATTGTTTCTGTAAGAATAGATACTACCATTTGTTCTTCCTGGAAAGTTAAGATGCATAGGTTAGAAAGTCTGGAAAACAATGACTGGATTATATGCTGAACTTCCTGCATTCCTTTTACAGGAACATAAAGTAGCTTTGAATATTCTTTGCACCTTCATATTGTCATACTAGTATGGCTCAGAAAGCCAAAGCAACAAATCAAAATCACTACTGAATTTGATTACGTCAAAATCAAGACATTATATTCATGACCAGTGAGACAGCTCAATAGGTAGAGGACCCTGGGAACTTCCTGAGGACCTTAGTTCCATTCCTTGATACCACAAGATGGCAGGGGAAAATAAAATTACAGAGTTGTCCTCTGACCTAGGAAAGCTGGTGGTTTTGTCTGAGACCTGAGAGCTGGAGAGCTGATTGTATAGATTCTATTTTGTATTGAATTGCCTGGGAACCAGGAATGTTGAAAATAAGAAATATTGATGTCTCGTCTGAGTCAGTCAGTGTGATTCAACATTCTTTTGCCCTTTTGTCTATTCAGGCCCTCAGTTGTTGCATGATACTAGTCCAAATTGTAAAGACATCAGCTTTTCCCAGCCCACAAGTTCAAATACTAATCCTTTCTAGAAACATCTTCACTGCTGCACCCAGAAGTAATGTTTAATTTGCTCCCCAGGGCATTCTGTGTTCCAGTCAAGTTGAAATGATGAAGAGTCTTAATAATTTTAATTACTAGATAGATAACAAAGTAATGGATAGGTCATTTTTAACTATATAGAGTGATGGCATGGCTAACAGGTGAAAGGAAGACAATGTATGAATATATGAAAACCTAAGACCAGGTCAGACGGGTTCTAGTTGGAGATTTACTACAGGTTTGCAAATAGTCATTTCCAGAAAGCATCTTCTTTATGACAAATGTGTGGAAAAAGAGAAAGACCCGAGAGGGTCCAGATTTTATGGGGCCAATTGTATTAATATTGTAATATATTTATTACATAATATATTGTAATATATAATTGTATTGTAATAATAATTAATATCTTTCTGATATAAGAGGTGAAGTTGAGAGAATCAAAGCTTATCGAGTGTTTTAAGTTTGAGTTAGTGAAAAAATGAAGTGATGATGAGGGATTCCCCTCTGTATGCTATGTTGTTTTATTACCATTGGTTAATAAAGAAGCTGTTTTGGCCTATAACAGGGCAGAAGATAGCCAGGCTGGAAGAGATATATAGAGAATAGTAGGTAGAGTCAGAGAGACGCGATGTAACTGCCAAAGGAGATAGACACCAACACCTTGCCCAGTAAGCCACAGCCTTCTGATGATTCATAGATTAATAAAAATGTGTTCATTTACAATATAAGAGCTAGCTAGAAATACACCTAAGCTATTGGTCAAACAAGGTTGTAATTAATATAGCTTCTGTGTGACTATTCGGGTCTGAGTGGTCGGAAAACAAAAGAGCAGTCTCTGTTTACAGAATGGTGCCACAACATGGGCCAAGTAATCCACATAAAACCTGAGAGAGTATGGGAAGGAATTCTAGACACAAAAGAACGCGAGTTAAGCATGGCTTCTTGGTAGCAAAATATTCTCAGGTGGGCTCTGTTTGCTAGAGGCAAACAGAGACATGATTCCTTAAATTTCTGACTCAGCATTAGCATCAAAACCTGTGTGGTTCCTTTAAGATTCAGTTCCTGGTTTGTGCTGGTCCTGTTATGAAACACTTAAGTGGGTTTTGTTTTTTTTGTTTTTTTTTTTTGTATTACATAGAAAATTCATTTAAATAAGAAAATAATTTCAAGTACAGTTTGTTGAATTGCTTTAAATAAGATACATTATGAGCACCACTCTCAGTTAGGAAATGGGTTGTGACTAACACATGCGAGGTTGTCACACCCCCTCTACTCAAGATTTCCTGTCCCCACCTGTTGCTTCTGAAATATCACAATGTACCCATCTCTGTTTGCCATCAGAGCACTGGTACAGCTCAGTTTTGTTTTCTAGTGTTTGTAGACATGGATTCAAGTTACCATCCACTTTTTTTTTTCCGAATGATTATTTTATTTTATTTATTTTTTTTTACTATGTACATGTTTTTTTTTCTTTTTTCTTTTTTTTCCATACATTGTTTTGTTTTATTTTTTCCATTCAAGAACATAATTAAAGATAAAAAAAATTTTTTTTTCCTTTCTTCCCCTTCTCCCGGTCCCCTCCCACTACCCCCCACCCCTCCTTCCTCCCCCTTCTTCCTTGAAAGAGGGCATGGTG